>JAAAKG020168496.1:0-27889 GCA_010014905.2 Druon quercuslanigerum | reverse complement strand
ACGACCACCGTCCTACCCTACATCCATGGTGTCACAGAACAAATAGGAAGAATTCTCAACAAACACAACATCCAAACTATATTTAAACCACGTGCAAAAATAGGCACGACACATTAAAAGAAACTATAGAACAGAGCAAGGCGCATTTTCGTTTGCGCATTACTTATTGCCCAATAATATTCTCATTTTAAGAATATTTTCTCCCTTCGGTTAGAATATGCCTATAAGAATATGATGCTCCTAATACTAGAATATCGTTTTTCGGTGTATAAATAATAATAGATGTTCGCTTTTCTCTAAGTCAAGGTCGAAATGATTATTTTCGGTTTTGAGCAGGGAATGCTACTAGGACCTATACTGAATCTATTGACACTATACTCTTATCCCAAAGGCTACCGGAAGTTTGTATATTTTATGTTTGAAGAAAAACTTTTTTACAATTAACTACATAAAAAGGGATTTTTGAATATTTTTTCTAGAAAATGTTACACTAAAAATATTTAGTTATGCTTGAAATCTGCATTTTAAAAAATCTAGTTAAAATAACCAAAAGTCTAATAGGGATATATTTGTTGGAAAATTCTAGGTATTTGCTTTAAAATTTATTTACGAGAGTAAGATCTCATAAGGAACATAATAATCCATGCAAAAATGTAAAACTTCAGTTTGTAATAAAATAGATCATTTTTTAATGTCTGTAAAAATTTGAAAATTATTACTTTTCGTAAACCATTCATTATTTGGATTGAAACACTCTTAAAAAATTCTTGTTTAGAAAAACTAAACGATTTGGTAACTATAGAAGTATAGAGCAACACAATTTTTGTTATTTCAAAATATCTTCCGTCAAACCAACAAAATCTCGATTTTGGTTTAGTTAAACTAACTGTGAATTTGATCTCCGATGTTTTCATTTTTTGCATTTGTAATTTTATGGTGCTCATTTAATTAGCAACTAATTTAAATTTAATTAAAAAATGAATTAAAACGTCTGGAATTAAAGAATCTTTTCCAATTTTGCATTAACATTCAAATATGTCAAAAAGAACATTTTCACTATAAAAATGGATTTTTTAAATATTCTTCATGAAAAAAACTACATCACTATTTTATCTACTACTACTACTACTACTACTTTATTACTATTTTATTACTTTACTACTACTTAAGTACTTTATTACTTACTACTTTATTTATTAAGAAGGTGCAAAAAATGAGATAAATTTTGTTTAATCCTTTGGTCAGTCTTTTGATATCAGAGGTTAAATATGCCCTCCAAGTTAAACTTTTTTTTAAAGTGAATTTTGACCACTTAATTGAAGTCCATTTAATTGCTCAAGAAAGTTCCATAAATAAGGATCACGTCCTTGATTATTATCATTATCTCACTGTTTCGAAAAAATTAATCAGGAATATTAATCGTCAATATTATCTGTATAGGCCGAGCTATATGCTAGAATCCATCTGCGACCGTTTTGGTAAATTATCTCCACGGGGATTTTTGTCGTAATATCCTCACTCTGAAGCATGTCTTATATAGGAAAATTTTTCTTTTTCGTTACCGATCTTTTCGAGGTGTGCAAAGCAGTAGTTGAAGGTAAACTAAGAGAATAAAATGAGGGTAGGTAAGCCAGTGGTATAACTCGTTCACCGGCGTCAGTTCAAGCTCGGACACCATGGCGGATAAGTCAAAAAGTCTTGATGTTGCTGTCGTAGGTGGAGGTTTGGTATGTCAATTTTAATATCTTCTATTAGACTAATCAGTTTTTGTGTTATTATTCATTAGAAATACTTGAACAAGCAATGCCTTTTTAATATTAAAATCTAATTTGAATTTTTCTATTGATGTAATTTCCATCATTTTTCATTGACTAAAAATGAACATTTACAAATTAATTCCCCAACTTTAAAAAAAAATCAAGTGATTCTCACAGTAACAACTGGTATAAAAATGTTTGAGCCCGCAATTATATAAAAAATATTTCGCATTCCTTATATATATATAAAAACTGCTAGGACAATAAGATATAATTTTTTTGGTGATTTCTAGGTCGGAGCACTGATCGCTTGCTTCTTTGCAAAAAGAGGTCACAAAGTTCGAGTATATGAGTATCGCCCAGGTAAAATAAAATATAATATCCATTTATATAAACATGTGAAACTTGGACTATTTGAGATTAATGGCTGAAAAGTTGACCATTTTAAACCATGAAATTGTCAAAAACTAAAAAATTTCCAAATTGCCTAAAATGTATTTTTTTTTAATTAAGGATAACTCAAGAAAGTATACAAATGTTAAACTAAAAGATCGAGGCATGTATTTGTTATGGATATGAATTTTCCCCTTTGCTAAACATCTTGTGATGGAACATGCGAATGTGAAAAAACAATAATATGTCAAAATCCTTTAAAAGATATACGCAGAATAGATAAAAATATTTACTAATATAGGAAAAATTACCATTTTCACGATTTACTTTATTTTGACTTAAGCACATTAAAAATCTTCTCGTCTCATAGTATGATAAATTAATTAATCTATTATACTATGAAACTAAAAATATATAGTGGTACTTCATATTAATATGAAGCATTGCTGGATATTTTATACAAAAATTCTACGCAAAATTGAAATTATTGTTACCAGACAACAAACTTGTGGACATAGGCTTAGAATTGTTTTTTTTTTAATCCTGAACTCTAACATTTTAAACTCTACTCATGATTTTTATCTTTTTTAATTCAATACAAGTAATATTTATCAATTCACAATATTTAAAAAATGTTTTAAATCTTATTTTGAAATTTTTAATTTTAAAGTTGTAGGTTGGAACAGATTCGCGACAGGACATTTTTCCTATTTTTTTATTTATGATTTCGAAACAAATGAGTCTAAGGTTTGAAGGATATGGTAAATTGTGCTTTATTATAAATTATTTACTAAGGTAATTAGACAAAAAATTCATTATTCGAAGCAAAAGTGGCAAATAACAACCTTTCGAAAGGCAATAATCAATTTTAAGTAGAAAAGGTGCTTTTTTGTAAGACAGTATACTAGATGAACTGCCCTTGTGGCCTTTAATAGTTTAAGCTTTAAATCGACACAGAAACACCTTTTATAAATAATATATCAAGTTTATTTTCATATTCTGATACTTGTAATATTTAGTAACAACTAAAAATTGTTTTAATTACTTACAAATGCAAAAAATACAGAAAACTCATTAACATAGGGTTTTAACATATTTTTCGAAGTTGTAAATGTGGAAGACGTACAGATTGAACAATAGCGACTAAGTTAAAACAACGAAAATAATGTTAAACAAGTTAATTTAAAAACTTATATTTTTGTATTTTTTTAAAGTACTATATATTTATTTAGCTAAATTTTTTGAATCTCATATTGCAATTCAATAGCTATCGTTATCAAAAGGATTGCAGTACAGAACTAGATAGACAATAAAATCGGAATTTTTCAGGAGGGCGAAATAACATTCAGTAAAATCAAATCACCATTTAACGATAAAACAAATGTTTAACGCTGAGCTGAGGTGTTCCTGAATTGAGAGCATAACAGGGGAACAGACTCGATTGTAGATCATGATAAAAAGTGCAATTTTCAGTCTAAACAAAAGTAAAAACATTCACCCGAAATAGTTAGTTGCCCAATTTAGAGAAAATGAGCTTGATTACAAAAAGTGAATCAATTTCGAGTAAATCATTCAAGAATTTGAAGTTTCAAATTTCATGTATTTTAAAAATCGTCTTTGGATAGTGGGTAAAATTCTATTTACCAATTTAAACAATTCTAAAAACCAGCTCCCGAGATATAGGGAAGCTTAATAATAATATGAAAGTTTGTACCTACAAAAGTCATACTGTTCCGGGAAAATAAAGATTTAAAGTGATATTACCGTACTGTAATTGATGATTTTTGGCTAAAAGATCTATAAAAAGACGAAAGCTATATACGTTTCTTCATGAATATTCGATAATAATTCGTTAAAAAATCGTTTCTGATTGCAGGGCAAGAATTTAAGTAAACAAAGCTTATAAAGGTGGCTTTTGTTAAAAATGAATGTCTAAGATCTTAGGTTGGAATTTGTCTGGTACTTTGGTGCTGAATAAAATCGCAAATAGTTTAATTTAAGAGGCATTTTCTTTGAAAATATAATTATTTTATTGCATTTAAAATTGTTTAGGAAGAGTAATATTATCTGAAAAAGGTTTAAACGAAAGTAAGAGGTTAGGCAATTTGAAGAAAGAAGAAGTTAAGAGACAACTACAGAAAGTCAATTATCTAGTTTAGCATTGTCAATATTTTTCAATATATTTGGTATGATATGATGGTTTAGAAATGTGATTGGTTTAGAAAGTCCAATCTGTTCAAAAAAGATAATGTCAAAAGTTGACAGTTCAGGAAACATGTAGCAGAAAGCATTAGGATGTTATTTCGTTTATTTTACATACTAATCCTAAAATCTGTATGGTTTATTACATGTTTTATTCATTAGAAAATAAAAAATGGAGTACTCTTGACTGGAAAGGCATGAAAGTGTTTCCACATAGAACGATTTAGGTTTAATTTTTTTTCTAGAATTGATAGCCATTGATAAATTGAAACTAACTTATTAAATAAGTTAGATTGAATGTCAACATTTTTTAAAAAGCCGGTATCGGGATCAAAACGAGTAGGGGAAGCATTTTTTATGCAAAAAGTCTTGTACTATACTGTCTACTTCTGTACTGCAACACTATTTTTCAAAAATGCCAAACAAAAGGATCACTTTTTTAATCATTTTATCCCATTTATTAAAAGGCCTCCAAATCAAATTTTTGAAGCTTTAAAAAATATAATTGTGGCAATGAAATATAATCTACCTTTTCAGAGCCTAAGAAAAAACACAGAAAAATTATGCATAGTGTGAATTATTATACATAATCAATTGTTTTATCAATTTTCTTTATAATATGGATGAAAATTATACATAGCTGTTTTCACTATGTATAATAATTTTTCCGTTTGGGTAGCGCACATGCTATCACAACTTTCTAAAAAAATAAATATGTGGATTATATTACTCTTTTAATAAAGCGTCCTCAGATGTCCTTAGACATAAGTAATCTCATTTTCATCGCTAAAATTGTGTTACAATAAGAGTAAGATATAAATTAAAATAGTGATATTTACCTTTTCCAATTTTTAATCGGGTATTACAGACATACGAGTAGCAGAGTCCAGAGGACAAAGCATAGATCTGAGTCTCTCTCATCGAGGCAGAGAAGCTCTGAGACAAGTTGGGCTTGAAGATTTGATTATAAATCATCATGCTATGCCCATGCGGGGTAGAATGATACACATGAAAAATGGAACTCTTAGAGAGATGATATACGATCGTGTAAACAAGAATGTGAGTCTAACAATGAGAGTTTTCATTTACTACTTGTATTTTCGAACCCTTTCGATTAATTGTGCTAAAATAACTGATTAATTATTATTTCTAGTGTATTTATTCCGTCAGCAGAATGTACTTAAACAAGGTTTTGTTAGATGGTAAGTAACATAATGCCATTTTTTATACGGAAGTTAGTTCATGTAAAGGTCAGCAATTTTAAAGTCGTTTGTAAGATTCGATTTGTGCCAGATATGAATTTGTTTCAATATCTTAATTGTTAATAAGTTGTTTGTGGTTTATCTTGTGGATTGTCAATAACACAATGTGTCTTTTGCAATAATATTAATAAGCTTTTATCCGTAACAAACGAGTATATAACGCGTTCGATCTGGCTTCGTAAAAATTTGCGGAGGTGTACAGTTACGAAGTCGTATGTGAAGCCGCAAGAATACCACCGTATCGAATTTCCCATACATTATACATAGCCTGACATAGCTTAGCGATCACCATCTGTACTTTCAAGGAAAATCACTTTAAATATTTTTTATTATTTGATTCAAATTAAATACATAATCAAATTTCTTAACTGAGTTTGTTATTAATAACTGGCTCTTTACTTTAAGCTGCTGAAAAGTATCCAAACGTGCATCTATATTTCAATGAGAAACTTATGGAAGCTGATCTAGAAAATGGAACGATGAAGTTCCTCAAGTGAGTACCAAAATATTTGACTTCACAATTTTGCAATTGATCCATAAATCAATCTGAATTTCTCAGCACAAGTACTCAAAAAATCCTGGATACAAAAACTGATTTAATAATTGGTGCAGACGGTGCATATTCTACAGTGCGAAAAATAATGGCAAAAAGACCTCGTTACGACTGTGGACAAACCTACATTGATCATGGATATGTTGAATTATTTGTTCCGCCCAAAAATGAAAACGAAGTATGTCAAAAAAAAATGTTCTCTCGACAATCTTTAAGAGTGTTTCTACTTAATAGTAGCACTGGTAAACCTAAATTTGTATTTAAGGTGTTAAAAAATCATGAATTCTGCCATATTTGTCCTTCCGACCTATAAAAAATGTTATATGTCAAAAATTTTTTTAACTGTTTTCAACTGGATCTTTATGTAAATTTGCCACATTCCCGAAAAATTAGGATATTTCACTTTTTTTGGAACTCTGATTAGGAGTTTATCCATGTTTTCGAATCCGCAAGATAGATATTAAAATTTTGAACACAAAATGGCTACCGATGTTATAAAAATCGAAAATTTTGTTTATTTTGTACTTGCGAGTTGCGGTAAAAAACCAAGGGAAACATATTTTCTTCCACGAAGTTGTACAAAAAATCGTGTACCATTTACCTTTATTATACATTTTTTGGTAGAGTTTCCAAAAATTTAAGTTCTTTTCAAATTTTTGTAGAAATCTCTTAAACAAAAAATTTGGTTTTTGACTGTATTCCTCATTAATGTAGCACATTTTTGTTTTTTAAAATCTAAAAAAATGCATTCGTGAAGATTTTGAAATAATGAAAACCCCTCCATTAGAATGAAGAAGACATAGCAAATAATCTATATAATTTAAAAAAACGGCGTTTTAGACATGGGCACGTTCAAAATATGAACAAATTATTCGCACCCCATTCTAAAATTCTTTTTTACCTCATGAAGAACGCAGGTACAATATTTCATGCTTTCTTAACATTTACAGTTAACGTTGGATAACGTTTCCTTGTGTCATTGCTATTACTAGAATTTAGAGTATTTTTTAATGATTAAGCATGTAGGTCAATATCAAAAGCGACGCATCATTTCCGTATGTTTTATATCGCCGAATGCGACTCAAAAAACGAAATTGCTGTATTTTTCACATTTTTGAGATAAAAAAGATAAAAAGTCCCAAAAAAACGTATTTTGGCTTTTTTGAAGAATGAAAGAGTGCAATATTATAACAGGCTTTAAAAAAGACGTACATTAATACGTTAAGCGTATATTTTAAAACAGGACAAAAAAAGTAGGAATAAATTTAAGTCAAAGCACAGTTTTGATTTCTCAAGATCGCACGCATACATTGAAAAAAGGTTGCGAAAATCCATTGGTCCAAACACAGTTTAAACGAAATTTAAACCGTACTTCGGATAAATTTAACTTGTAAGTTTTGTTATATTTCTATCTTAAAGTACAAGGTTTTAGCAATAATGTAAGCCTTTTCAAAATCTTTAACACATTGCGCTCGTTAAGTGGTTTACAAAAATGAACAAAAATTCGTTTTTCGATTTGACTTTTTTTCTAATTCAGATTCAGCGATGAGAAATATACGTGAAGTGACTTTGATTCTCGGCCTTTTAATATGTTAAATAACACAGATTAAATTTTTAACCAAATTAAATTTTTTTTTAATTCTTCACCAGTTTGTGATGAGCCATGATCACTTGCACGTTTGGCCTCGTGGAGAGTTTATGATGATTGCACTGCCAAATAGTGATCACACCTTCACTGGAAATTTATTCGCACCATTCAGAACATTGGATTATCTGAACACACCGGAACGTCTATTAAAATTCTATCGAGAACAATTTCCTGATGTCTTGCCGCTGATAGGGGAGAAAAAGCTGGTGGATGATTTCTTTGAAACGGATCCAAAGACACTCATATCAATTAAGGTGATATATTCGTCCAATATAAAATGTTGATATACAAGCGCATAGGAAAAGTAAAGACTTTCTTACAGTAAAAGCACACCTTACAGTGTAAACCCTACCACGTTGGAAAAACTGCTCTTATAATTGGAGATGCTGCCCACGCGATGGTTCCATTTTACGCGCAGGGAATGAACACTGTAAGTAAATATTTTTTACATACTTCGACTTTCTTCAAAATGCGCCAAAAACTTCACTGAGTTCTAAGAAAATAAACATTATTTCAAATTTTCAAGTTCATTAATAATTCTAAATTTCTCACCCTTTTAATTTAACTTTTAAGAAAAGGTTACGAAATAAGCGTCGCATAAATAATAAAAATTCGATATTTCAGAAACTAAGGATTGAAAGAAAAAATACATACCTAATAAATTTTCATACACTTTCACCCTGCGAAGCCTCAGTCGAATCGGCGGCGCACATTTCGCGCCCTCTCCTTGTTATCTCAACTCAAACTAATATATTTTATACAGTCTAAAAGACAATTAAATTACAAAAAATGTTATTGATACGGAAATTTATTATTTGATTAGGGTTTTGAAGACGTCCTCCTCCTGGATGAGCTGATGCAACGTTACGACTCGGACCTCTCAAAAGTACTTCCTAAATTTTCAGAACTTCGCTGTGATGATGCTCACGCTATTTGTGATTTGGCCATGTACAATTACGTTGAGGTATACACATTTTTTCTCCTCTACATATTTTTTAAACATTTTTCAAATACTTAAATAATTTTTTAATTTGTTATTGATCTTTCAGATGAGAGAATTAGTAGTTAGAAAGTCTTTTGTATTAAGAAAAAATTTGGATACTCTATTGTACTGGTTATTCCCAAACCTTTGGATGCCTCTCTATGACACGGTACACTTTTCACGGATGGGATTTAGAATGTGCATGAAGAACAAAGCTTGGCAAGATAAGGTAAAAAAGAAATAAAAAAGCAGAATTATTGAAAATATTATTTTAAAATATAAACTACATTCTTTCATTTTTCCAGATAATACAAACAACTTTTTGGTCTGTTGCTACTATGATAATTGCTATTTTGGTAGCATTAATTGTCCACGGATTTTTGTAAATGAAGAAAAAATACTACCCACAGTTAATTTGAAACTGAAAAAATGCTCTTTATATGAATAATTTCTTTATATGAAAAGATGAAACTCTCGTGCAATAAAAGCATTTTATTCTCTACTTTTAGAATCGAAATAAGTGTTTTAGACATTTAAGATATAATATAATATAAAATACTAGGACATGATTTTATCTCTTGAGGAGAAACAAGACTTAACCCTTGCTGGATTTTCTATCAATTTTTAAAGCTACTTGCGTTTAAAAGTGTTTTAAAAACGTAACGTTTTTGTTCTATTCCCCTGCAATGAAATTTGCATACTTAGTTGCCTTTTGTCCTATTGCTCCTTAAATCAAATATACTCCAATACTAGAACAAACTCAGATTTCTTAGTAGATGTGGTTTTTCGATTTTTATACACGAATGTATATTTAAATGTAAACAGGTAACAATAAATTTCGTCAAAAAGACTATTACAATTTTAACATGTCAATACATGAGTTTTTTCAATTTTTTATCCCTTATCTTACAATTATAATATCACTCGAAGGTCAAAGAAATACTCTCATAATTTTTTATATATTTAGACTTTTCACTTTCAAACAAGGTGATTAATTGATTCTTGAATTTGTCATGGTAAAAATCAATTTGCTCCTGGGTTGGAGTTTTTATCACAGGTATTTCAACTGGAGCACCCACTAAAACCATAAAATAATAATAATTTTTTTCCGTTCTCATAAAATGGTTCAAAAAATAAATATTTTAATGTAATTACCAACTACTACAATGGGTTTACGATGCGGAATAATTCCAAATGTGTATTGAAATAGACCTCTCCCTATTGCTAAAACAGGAGCAATTCCTGTTATTTTTTGCCACTTATCCTGGAGTTTTCTCACGATAGATCCTTCAGGATTATTTACTTGATCGTATAAATCCGTCTCGCCGAATGATATGACTGGGACCAAAGGTGTCCTGAAAAATATAACATTAAAGATATTCTTCATTAATAATTATATTTGTTTTAATAGAAATACGAAATAAGTCTTAAAATACGAATTTTTGTTATTTTATCAGTTTGTCAAAGCAAAATTGCATCATAGTGAAATAATCTCGATATAAGTTTTAAAATAAAGGTCAATAAAAATTACGTGATATTGCCTTCGTATCTGTATGTCGTATGCAATAGTAAGAGATATGCATATATAGACAAGCATTTTCACAATGATAGAAAACTATCAGCAATCGATAATTCAATAAGTTACATTTGGAGAATGTCGTCCATCACAATAAAATGATTTAATCTTTGAATTTACATCGCACACAGCGATACGCTCTATTTATTGACTTAAGTAGATATGCTTAATCGATTTTTAGTTAGCATGTAAGAACGTCTTGTTATTTTATAAATTCAAATATCACCTAAAGATAGTTACGACTTTCATTATTATTCTGAAAGAAAAATTCGTATACAGACTCTAATATTAATTGAGGGGCCGGATCGTAGAAGGGCGTATAGAATTTTCTCGTGCGAAATCATAGTCCCCTGTTGGCTTTAAAACAAATTTTGGATTAAAAGTTTTTAAAGGATATATCTCGACGTGAAATTTTATTGTGCATCTTTTTTCCTCTAGACAAAAAGTTGTAACTTCTTTAGTTTTCGAAATAAAACCAAAAAACTTACTTTTTTGAAAAGCTTGATTTTAATCCGATTTTCACTTCAACTCGTGCTCAGTGCTTCACTTTATGAAATTTTTTAATGGAAATTCCAGGGAATGTGCTTTAAGATGTCCTTCGATTGACAATATGATAGGAATGCTGATGCTTGGCGCGAATTGAACGTTTGTAACTTCCAGCGTTTCTTTAGCGAGGGAATTTTGAGCAGGCAAATACTTCTCGCGACGACAATTCGAGGAAAGGTATAATAAAGTTTTTTGGAAATTTTCAGATCAAAATATTTAATAGTATAGGAGTATTTATGATTTTAGTGAACGTCCGCGCTGGAGTTTTCATGAGATATTCAACTTTAATAAGCTTAAAATTTAATTTAATGTGCACTGTCCACAGCATAGTTAAGGACTAACTAATCTGTTTTATTTTTGAAATAGATTTAGACAAAGTGTTAGAAAAATTGTGCATAGGTTTCTTTTCAAAATGCATGTTCAAGGTCGTTAAGAGTTAAGCTGAATCTCGGTGTCAACATTAGGTGTACAATTAAGTATCCTACATTTAAATCTGAAGAAACCAGAAAAAGATAGAGTCAAAATTCCATAAAATTCATGAATATTTTGTTAAATTATTTTTTTAGCTGTTATTCGCTAAAAAATGTCATAAGATCATATTATAAGCAAAAACTTTCTAACGAGAGAACATGGCACAGCGGAGTGCATAGTAAGCTCGAAAACTCCAGCGCTGACGTTCACTTAAATCATAACTACTCCTAAACTATTAAATATTTTGATCTGAAACTTTCCAAAAAACTTCATTATACCTTTCTCCGAATTTTCGTCGCGCGAAGTATTTGCCTGCTTCAAATTCCCCCGCTAAACGAAACGCTGGAAGTTACAAGTGTTCGATTCGCGCCGCACATCAGAAAAAAATTAATAATAATTTTAGAAAACAACGGTTTTGAATTCCTATCATATTTTCAATCAAAAGAAATCTTAAAGCATATTCCCTAAAATTTTCATTTAAAAAATTCAGAAACTGAAGCACTGAGAACGAGTTGAAGTGAAAAACGAACTAAAATTAGAATTTTCAAAAAAGTCAGTTTTTTGGTTATATTTCGAAAACTAAAAAACATACAACTTTTCGTCTAGAGAAATAAAGATGCAAAATAAAATTTCACGTCCACATATGTTCTTCAAAATTTTTAAATCCAAAATTTGTTTTGAAGCCTCCAGGGGACTATGATTTCGCACGAGAAAATTCTATACGCCCTTATACGATCCGGCCCCTCAATTTAAATGACAAAACAGCTGACAAATTTAAAATATTAAATTCAATAATAATCCATCTCACCCATATTTTAAAGCTAATTTTATGAAGCCCTTTCTTCTTTTGAGAACAATTCGGTATGTTCCAGGTTTACAAAGCAGAGCTTCCGTTGCACCACCAACAACGAGAACAGCTGCTGTACCTTGTTTTTGATTGGTATTTATCCCTGCAAGCTTCTCTGGCTTATTAGAGAGTAAATATTCTAAACTAGCTGCACTTGCGCTGCAACATCCTGAAAAAACAGAAGTTAATATTCTCGTTTATATTGACTATAATCATTTCATGGTATGGTTTTAGAAATTAAATTGTAATAAAAAATTTACCAAAACTTGCAGGCAATTCTCTCATTATCGGCACGCTGAAATGTTGCTCCAATGTAAGTAGCCTAAAATCAAGACCCGGAAAAAGATCTTGACAATTTAAGGTGTCGGTCCCAAATGCACAAAATGCTCCAGTGGAGAGCACTCCATGAGGAAAAGAGCAGAAAAGATAATTTCTTGATGGGTCTAAATCAGTCGTTTTCACTAATTTTATAGGGAAGAAATCTCTGAAATAATGCCACCAGGCACAATTTCTCATCCATTTCGTGTATCTTGAGCTAAACAGAATATAATATAAATGTAGACTTTTAAAACAGCAAATACTTGAACAATATTTTTAGTTGCGTATTACATGAGAAATTTTCGGATAATTTGTAACCCTGTTGTTTGAAAATATCGATTTTAAAAAATATGTGACGGCATAAAAAATAATCTATTAACCTTTATTGAGAAGGCTTAACTCTATAATACTGTTCTTAACTACAAAAAACTTTCGAGAAAGGAAATCAACTATATAGTTAAAACATTGTTGAGAGTGCCAAAAAACACTGATGTTGAATTTGCTTATTATTCTCTGCAATAAATAATTATAAAAACTTGCACAACCGGATAATACGAGAATTTATTAGTTTACATCAATTTCTGTGTAAATAAGCGATTTTTTGGTACGAATAGAGGACTATGTTCGGTGCGAAAAGCTGAATTTTTTGAGTAAATGTAAACACTCCCTATCATTAAAATAAATTAACAGAATACATTTCAAAGCAGGCAGATTTTAGATTTGAAGTTTTGTTAAAAAAAATTCTTCTTTAAGCCTCTATAACTTTTTACTTTATTGATATGTTTATTGTTTTCTTCACGATTCTTACAGTGTTTATAATCTCCTTTCGAAATCTGATTGAAAATTTGAAAGAGTATTAAAATTTTTTTAAATTGCGGCGATTTCTCTAAAAATATTAAAAGAAGAGTTTCTCAAAAAGCCCAAACTTATATTTTGGCCGATTTTTTGTTGAATGTTTGCTTTAATAAGGAAGTTGTGTAAGTGTTGTGTGAGCTAAATAATTTGTGTCACCAGGAACATCTATTTTCCATAAAATCAAATTTTCTCATTTTTCTCGGAACAATTCCTATTTCCAAAAAACTTTCAGATCAAAGTTATCAAGACCAAAAAAGGGTTTAAAATAAATACCTCTTGCTTTTCTGCGATACCTTACATCGCCTACGATAATAATTCAAAAATGATATTGTTACCAAAAAAGTTCTTTCGGTTTTATAAATCATTTGGCCCGCATAATGCTAATTGAATGCATTATTCTATTATCAGAATCGTTTAAAAATATTAAAACATTCAAAGAGGTGGAATTTTCCAGAAAATATTTTTTTCACGTTTTCAACTTTTAAGAAAAATTGAGAAAAACTTTCTGGAAACCCCCACCCTTTTTTATTTTTCCCATATTTTTAAAGTTTCTGCTTACATAAGGAAGACATACTATCAGCTTTATGCTGGTTGAACCGTCTTTGAGGCCAGAAGAATTTTTTTTCGTCAATGATGAAAGATGCCGTAAAAAAGCAAGAAAAGTTTTTTTATAGGAAAAAATTATTTTGCTCACAAAATTTAATTAGCATACATAAATCGTACAAGATGTCTTCCGTATGATGGATTTGGTCAATTCTATTTTTATATATTATTTATCAGCACTTATTATTTTTCGCGAAAATAATTATAAATAAAAATTACGCTTGAAGACTAGATAAAAAACATATTTCCAAAAGTGGGTTTATTGAAAAAAAAATATTATTAAAAAATCAAGTACTCTTTGTCATAAAAGATTTGTTCAAACTCTCATTTTTTAATACAGAAATATAAAAATAGTATATTGTGCACCTATGCGGCGAACTAGTCTTTTTACTGTCGAGCGTGAGTTTTTATAAACGCAAGAATGCAAAAAGACTTCGCTGTCTTTTTAAATACGATACTTTATGTGATAAGAGTTTGGTTTTCGAGTTTTCTCATGATATTACGTCTTTTTATCAGTCTAGGCCGGCAAAGTACCCCACCACCAACAGTTACCTTATAAGCTGCTCCAAACCACGCCCAGAAAGCGAGGAAAACATACTCGTGTTACATGGAGTAATTTAAATTGATTTCGAATTTTAGAGTAGTATGTTAGCGTAGTATTTTTGCGTATCAATAATGTTTTCTGTCCATCAGGATATTTTTAGAAATAATTATTGTTTATCGAAAAAAACCTTTATCTAGTTTTTTCACTGAATAATCGTCTGTATCAGTGCAATACCGTCACGATAAATCTTTATTTTCTCGGAACATAGGCGATTTCGTCGGTATTGATTCACTTTTTCAGATCAAAACGTTTTTACTCTCATTCTGAATTTCAATATCTCGAGACTTAGTTTTTATCTTTTCTTTAAATTAAAGATTACATTTTTTATCGCAATCTGCAGTTGAGTCCTTTCTATATTGTGGTGAGTGTCACTTTGCAATAGGCTGCAATCGGTTACACATTATCTCTCAAATGGACTTCTGTCTTATCTTTGAATGGTGATTTCGATTTTGCAGACTACTTTTTCGCTCGCCTAAAAAACTCTGATTTTGTTGATCATCTAGTTCTGTACTATCACAATTTAATTCATTTTTCAATTTCTAATTTTAGAAAAATATATATTTGAATTTTTCCAAACCTTTGCACTTACTTTCTCGCAAGAAGTTTAAGCACGCCGCTTTTGTTACTAAAACTCCTGCTTTAAAGTACAATCTGTAAAATTGTATACATGCCATGCCTACCGAACTTAATATAATAATTAACTTACAAAATTTATTTCGTCAAATTTACGTAAATTGCTTTTTGTTTTATTCAAGTTGTTTTGCCATAAAGATCGGTACCTAAATAAAATAAAGAAACATGATCAATTTAAAATTATTAAGTTACGTGACGCGCCTGCGAATCCCAACTATTGCAATTGATCACGAAAATACTACTTAAAGTGACAAGCAGTTTCTTTTCTTAAGGGTCATTTTATGTTAAACTGGACTGCCGTACATCAAATAAAAGATCAAATAACATACAATAGGCTTAAAGGATGAGGAAAAAATTGGACTAAAACTTTAGTCCTACTTTTTCCTCTCGCATTAAATATTTCAACATTTCCGGTTCACTCTCAATTATGACAATGTAAAAAAATTCCATTTTCCTGCCAAATTATGCGTCTATAAAAAATGTATAAGGAAAGCAATAGATGCCTTTAAAAATACCTGAAAAATCCTCATGAAAAAATTGGTAATTCGAGAAATGCCGTAACTGCAATTATTATAGGTTGTTAAATGCTAAATTATTATTAAATGTCTGAATTTTTTATAATTAATAACGGTATTAAAGTACAGGAGTTATATTGTTGAAAAATATCACAGGTAAAATACAGTAAAACTCCGATATATGGCCCTCAGATATACTTCTTATGAGAATTGACGCCGCGCCACAAGTAGAAGTAATATGAGCTGCGGGGTGTGTGGCGGTCACTCAGACATCACAAACAAAAGCGGAGTGGAACTCAATCGAGTTTGTTCCCCACCACCGTCAGCCCTAAAACCAGCCCAGTATCGGAGTCTCGCTGTATAATGTTTTTAAATCTTTTAAGTTGTTTCAATTATAAATAATTACTTAGTTCGAAATTTTCGACAGAAATTAATCTAATTAATCTAATTGCATCTGTTAAGAAGATATTATCATAAATTATTGAAGCTTAAAAATTGGTTTAATTTATTATTTAAAATTTGAGTTTGTGTGAAAAATAGTAATTTGATTCAGGCTTAACATTTAAGCAATGTATTTTCTAATATTGTATTCTTTTGTTAAAATCGATTTGATTATACTCCAAGTGTGTTTAAAATGTTTTTATTTTCAGTTTTACATTTAATAAATAAACATGAATTAATTCCGCTAGAATTGCATATTATTCGTTATGCATATAATTTAATATTAGTTATACTATTCTGATCCACATTTTCAGTGGAAAAACTTTCAATTTCCTTTAAATATACTTTAAAAATCAGTTTTAAAAGCATAAAAGAATTATTGATGATGATAATAATAATAATAATAGTGAGGAACCATAAATTTTAAATATTAAAACTTTAAAAATTTTAAAAACAAATTTTAAATTTAAGGATTTTAAATTGAAATTCGTTAATATTGAAAAACTTTCAGTTGTAACTCTTCAAAATTATAAATATGTGAATTGTTGATTTTTAAAATACAAGATTTCTCATTTTAAATATTTTCGATTAAAAATGAGAATTTGGTAGAAATTGTTGATGTAAGTTATTGGCTTTAGGGTCAGGTGAATTTAAATGAATTAAGTTGTTTCAAACGTTTCGGCACAAAATGGTGGCCCTCATCAGTGAGTTTTATTAAATCTGTAAAAAGTACATGATATCTTGTAGATACGCAGTTTTACATTTAAAAGCATTATTCTGTAACTAATATCTCAGATGTAAAATTATAAAATTGCTTGATTTTAAATTTAAATTTAACTTTATTTTATTAATAACTATTGATAGATTTTGCAGTATTCCTAAAATATTGTTTTATTTTAGCGAAGTACAATTAATGAGAAAGAAATATCAATGTAGTCGAAAAAATTTTTAGTCGCCGATTTTTTTCTTTGTATAGAAGAACGTTGCAATGAAAAAAACTCCTTACAAAATTCTTTTTTCAGTTACGCACATGTAATTAAATATAATTTTTATTAATATTTTTGTATGTTATTTTTTAAATTTGTCTGTTTATATGAAAAACAAAATTCAACCCAATTTGTTATGGCATAGAAATAATGTTCGATTATCAAAAATGTTGTAGTTGGCAATAATTTTTAAAGTATGCTTCAAAGTGCAAATTATTCTTCAACCATTGTATTGTGACGTAATTTGCTAAAAAATATTGACATTGGCGACAGACGCAGTTAAGTGATAAATATCACTGTTTTAAAGTTATTAAACTGACAAAAAGCTTTTTTCAGTAATGAAATATTGAAAAAAAGAATTGTTTCTTTAATGAAAAACTTTTTTATTTATGTTTTATTTTATTTATTTCATTATTTTTAAAATAAATTTGTGTATGGAAAATTATGATTTTGAATTAGAGCTTCATATATATATATATATATTCATATATTTATCCAAATTAGATGTCTGTTGAAAAAATTTATTTTAATTAATCAGAATTAGTGTAATCATGTTATTACTAACCTTATAAAAATTTTGCCAGATGTGTGGCATTACGACGCGTTTTATGTTTTCATCCTCAAGAGAGAAAAAGAAAGCTTTTAACGTAAATGTTCACTAAAAACTAAGTGAAAACTGTGGGGTTGGACAACAATTTAGGGTCTCATTTGCAAGACGATAATAAGAAGAAAAATTGTGATGTCCCAGAGTTTATTTCACAACTATAAAAGCCAGTCCCTTAGGCGACAGTGAAGTAAGGTTTTTTTTACAGTTTTCACTAAGTTTTTAGTTAACATTGACGTTAAAATCTTGCTTTTCTCTCTTGAGTAGAAAAAAATAAAATTCGTCATTATGCCACACATTTGGTAAAAAATTTTATAAGATTAGTAATAACAATATTACACTACTGCTGATTAATTTAAATACATTGTTTCAACAGACATCAAATTTGGATCCATATATATGAAGCTTTAATTCAAAATTATAATTTTCTGTACACAAATTTATTTATAACAACATAAATAAATAAATAAAAATAAAATATAAATAAAAAAGTTTTTCATTCAAGAAACAGTTCTTTGTTCAATATTTCTTTATTGAAAAAAGTTTTTTGTCAGTTTAGTAACTTTAAAACAGTGATATTTATCACTTAGCTGTGTCTGTCGCCAATATCAATATTTTTTACCAAATTACGTCCCAATACAATGGTTGAAGAATAACTTGCACTTTGAAGAATACTTTAAAAATTATTGCCAACATAAAAAATTGTGTTGAATTTTATTTTTCGTATAAACAGACAAACTTAAAAAATAACAAACAAAAAAATTGATAAAAATAAATTTAATTACATGTGCGTAACTGAAAAAAGAATTTTGTAAGGAGTTTTTTCATTGCAACGTTCTTCTATATAAAATAAAAAATTGGCGACTAAAAATTTTCTCGACTACATTGATATTGCTTTCTCATTAATTGTACTTCGCTAAAATACAAAAATGTTTTAGGAATACTGCAAAATCTATTAATAGTTATTAATAAAATTATATCAAATTTAAATTTAAAATTAAGTAATTTTATAATTTCACATCTGAGATATTAATCAAAGAATAATACTTACAAATGTAAAACTGCGTACCTACAAAATATCATGTACTTTTCACAGATTTAATAAATTTAGTGATGAGGGCCACCATTGTGTGCCGAAATGTTTGAAACAACTTAATAAGTTTCAATTCACCTGACCTAAAGCCAACAACTTACATCACAATTTCTACAAAACATATTATTGAAGGTCAATATAATCCCCCAGCGATTATTATGTATAAAAATTTAAAAAAATTTATGTTTTACAATTAAAAATTCTGAAATTTTTATGATTTACATTTGAAACTTCATCAATTGGGAAGATTTAAAATTCAAATCTCCTGAGTTTTGTACTTTAAAATCATGACAATTTAGACATTTTTATTTATATTATACATCTTTAAAAAATAAAGAGTGTTCAATTTTAAATCTTGACAATTGAATAGTTTTAAATTGCAAATCTTAACAATTGAAGAAATTTACAATGTAAATCTTCAAAATTGAACTACATATTGAAAAAATGTTTAAAATTACATACCATTAAAATATAAATCTTGATAATAAAATAAATTTCCATTTCTACGGTTAAGAATTTAACTATTTTAAATAAATTTTTATAATGCACATTAAATATTGAAGAGTGTTTAGTTTAAAATTTTTAAATTTGAAGAATTTTCTATCGTAACTCTTTACGCCCCAATTACATATTCTGAAAAAAATATTCAAAATTACATAACTTTAAAATATAAATCTTAAATGTTAAACAAATTTCAGTTTTAAGTTTTCAAGATTACATAAATTTGAATTGCAAATCTTTTAAAAATTTTCAAATTTAAAATGAGAATCTTTAAGGTTAAAGAATTTGAATTGCAAATCTTCAACATTCTAGAACTTTGAATTGCATATCTTTAAAAAACAAAAAATTTTAATTTTTTTAATGTACAATTTAAAAATGATGCAAGTTTGAAAGTTTCATAAGTGAGAACTCTTGACCTTTGATCTTCAAAATCATCACAACGCAATAATTTTTATTAATACATCTTTCAACATTAACGAATTTTAAACTGTTAAACTTTAAAATGGAAGATTTTTGAACAGCAAAACGTTAAAATTGAAGAATTTTCCATTGTAAGTCTTCAAAATTGAACTATTCCGAAAAAATGTGCCAAGTGTAACCTTTAAAATATAATTCATACAAATTGATGAATTTTTAATTCAGAATTTTTAACATTGAAGAATTTTTTATTGTAACTATTGAAAGTTGCAGAACTTTGAATTGCAAATCGTTTAAAATCGAAAAGTACTTAATTTTTATAATTTACAATTAATGATTCAAGAATTATTATTAATATTATTAATAATACGAAATATTTTTTATTAATTTTAATTCCATAATTAAATAATATTTTGTCATAATTCCACACGTTCATATTCGATTTTCCGTGAACGGCGTTTTCTAAAATAACAAGTAAAAAAGTAAAAGTAACTACACGTTACTGCATTTTCAGAATTTCAGCATCCCAATCAACACTGTTAATTACATTTTCAATAATTAATTAAAATTTTCAAACATGTTTGTTTCTAGGAATTAAAAAATCAAATGTAAATTAGTTAATAACAAATTTAAAAAAGGCTAGCAAAATAAATTGGGATCCGCGTAACTCGCGAATGAAGATTCGAACAGATTTTGTCGATTTTCTAAGCTTTTTCACCTTGCAGTTAACAGTGTTCTTCTGAATAATGTCAGTACAATATACTATATTATTCTCGTAAAAGAAATAAAGATTAATTTTATTGAAGATTAAGGCACAGCCAGTTCAGAAAATTTTTACATGGGCTTGTAGTACACATACAATAAATTATTGCGATCATATAATTTATTAGAGAATTATATAAATACATATGAAAAATAGAGTGCGAAGAGCAATTATTGAATTGAGAATGTGTTGCATGACAGTTGCACATAAACTTCTAATTAAGCTGAGCGTATATCTAGATCTCGCGATCTAGGCTGGCTTAAACAAAGTAAAAATAATAAAAGAAAATAAGTTTATTAAATGTTGATACAAATTGTCATAAGCGATTAGAAAATATCCTTAGATTCGGAGAAAATGGAGACAGAATCTATTTTTATTCGCTTGGCGTGCAAGTTTTCTTATCTTTCAACGATGAATAAAAATCAAGTTCTCAATTTAGGAAAGAAAATTTTAGCTACTGAATTGCTAAATCATCAGAACCAAAATTTGTAGAATATATTGGGAATTAAGATCCGAATAAATGAATGCGAATTTTGTTTTCACTCGAAGTGAAAGTTTTCATTTTTAACGAGGAGGCGAGTAGACAATATTATTTTCAACGAGTTTTGGCCTCATTTTTATCAAAAAGAAGCTATCGAAAAATAGATCTTTATCTTTCAACTTGTACAAAAAATGAGAATAAAAAAAGGAAATAAAATTGAAAATAACATTATTAAATATTCCTGAACATGAAAGATCAAAATAATTAGAAGACTGCTACTGATGAGAGGCTTTCTAATCTGAACATTCGAATATGATTAGCAATCTAAAGAATTTACAGTAAAGAATTTAAAATGAGATTGTATAAGAAGACAAATTGATATGGAAGATGTATTTCATTTTTGTATACTATCGATTGAAAGAAAAGATTAGGTCAATTAATCTAATTTTTACTATTGCTTTTTACATGCCACGTAAGGTAATTTAATTTTTTGCATCGGCAACGAAGAAAAAAATTAATAACTACATCTTACATGACATATTGAGGAGATCTATAATTTTTCCAACATACTTTTTTTCACTTGTTACAACATAATTCCTTTACCGTAATTGAATAAATTTTCTTTCAATTAAACTTTGTTCACTCGCGCTGAGAATTACCAATATTAACCAAAATTAATTTTGAGTTAAATTTAAAATATCGGTCAAAGTATAAAAATGCTCATTTTTATGAATCTATGATCGAGCATGCTCGAATTCTACACACATTACTTTTAATTTGATCAACTTTTAATTTTACCTTCTACCACCTTCGATGCACGAGTTTCGGTCACAATACATGAAGAAAAAATATATTAAAAGAGGAAGTCGGAGCCATGGGATGAACAATAGGATGATTGCTGCAAGAACATAGCCAATTAAAGGTCCAAACGCAAAACTAACAATCCAGACAGCCGCTGCAAGTGTCTGTAATCTTCTCCTGAGAGGAACATTCAGCGGGGCGAAATTCAGTCCCAAAATCTTCATTCTATTAAATAAAAAAATTTGAATTACATAATTTTTTAATTAGGGATTGTAAATTACTTTAATTGCAATAAAAGAACTCCAGCCAAACACTTCTTATAATAATTATATACTGCAAAAGGCAAAAGCAAGTTTTAAAGTTGTTCCGTACATGACAGAAAGTAAGCCAAAAACCACGTGCTAATTGTAGTGAAAGTTTCAAACAAATATGTCAGTGAAATTCCGATTTGTCACAAGAATATTTTGTATCACATTTTAATACACTTTTAAACTACGATTCCAAACATGTTTCTAAATTTACATTACAAAAATATCTAATATGTTTGTACTTTTTGATGAGTAAACTTTTTAAACGTTGGAGTGGCATTATGCCTCGAGAAAGTCCCGCACTGTACTGATGTACGGAGAAAAACATACACAGTTTAAACTCTGTGATACTGACTCATTCATCCCAAGTTGCTATAGTTTTGACACAAGGCCAGTGATATCGTACCAAAACACGTTCATAATTCGAGTAAGTGTGCGAACCGAAGATCACTTATTTAAATATTGAATTTTGAACTTTGAAGTTAGTAAAAAAACTAATTTGCGACAAAAGATGCTTCACGACTTATCTTTCTTCCTTCATAAATTTAAGCTTTAACTGCAGTACAAATCTATTTTAGAAAAAAAATCAATAAAAAATATAAATATTCATTTATATTTAATTAATTGTATATTAATTGTATTGTATATATGTATATAGAGATTCGTCCTTACCTTCCCAAAAATTATAAAAATAATTTTTTTTCCAGATCTCTGAATTTACACATAATGACAAGTCTTCAAAATTCAACTGAACACACTACTCGCTAATCAGGGCAACGATCCACTTATCTTATCTTATCTATAGAATTCCACATTTTAAAGAACATCTTTGCCTCAAATCTATTAACCAATATGAAATGTTAATTGGCACACCATTTAGTACAAGAGTTCAAGCTCTAAAGGTTTATCTCTTCTTTGATATTCAAATATCTTTAACTCTTCACAGACCTTCACAAGATTTTCTATAGAAGGAATTGAATATCTGATTTCAACAGTCTTACAACTCGCCATTGAAAATTTCGTTTTGACCGAGGCCTTCAATTCATGGAAGATGCCCCAGTCGTAATTTTCGAAGGTTGCTCATTAAACACATTATGCATGAATGTGGAATTTCTACTAATACTGAACCAGTTATTCAAGACTTCTATAAGTATAATCGCAACAAACCAATTTAAATAAGACTTGAACAGGTATGGGTCATAAATAAAAAGTCAGACATTTAAAACGAATGAGTTGGTCAATTTATTCATAGGTGGTTGGTCACTAAAAACCGATAACAATTTCAAATTTCCTTTACGGATGGTGGGTAATTTGTAGCGAAGCTCTTATTTTAATTACTCCTCTTACTTTTACCTCACCTCCTACCGCCTCCGTCGATTGGCCAGCATGCTGATTTTCCCGATTCGAACTCAGAAACATCCGTAAGGAAAATGAGGATAATAGAGAATGATCAAGGGAAAAAGTGACTAATAAATTGAAATGATTCTTGGGGCCAATCGTCGAAGCCGAAGCTACGCAAGAGGTTACATACTCTAAATATCAACTAGTTATCCTGAAAATACGATTCCACGATTCGGTTTGATTTTATCTATTTAGCAAAGTCACGATAGTAAAATATCATTCGTATACTACAGTTAAATAGATACTCTTCGTATAATAACAGTTGATAAGAAAATAAAGGTAAGCAACCGGAGCGAAAGGACGCCGACTTAGGCTATTAGATGAGTATCTTTTTTTTCTTAATCCTCCACTATTGTTTTCTTTTTCTTTACCATCTTTTTGTCAACTTCCTTAAACTGATTGTCAGCCTTCTAAACTATAAAAAGTATTGTACCGACTGCATATACATATACATTTTTTCTTTATTTACAAAAGTGAGCATCGGCACAACATATAACAGTAACCGTCACACCAATCCCGTGCGTGGTGTTAAAAATACTGATTTTCAGCGACACGTGTCGCCCAATACACTTTTTTCCTTTTCTTCGATAAGCAGCCAGCCAACCTTTGCGGCCGTTTTATAATCTACATAATATCGACTCAAAGCCGACAGCGACTGAACCAGCGACTCTCGGGTTTGAAGTCGTTTCAATCTGTAACTAACATTTTAGCATAAAAAAACAAACATCTTACTAGACATAATTAAAAGTGAACAAGTAAACTACACTATATAACGGTTCTTCAATTGCGGCGATTCCGTCGACTCTACAGGAAAATATTAGCGATAGAATCTGATACATGGTAAATTTTCACGAAAACTGTGGGATTTCGTGTCTTATACTTATATGAAAATCTCTCAATGTTATGACTGAGAAATGGACTAGATAGA
This sequence comes from Druon quercuslanigerum, assembly GCA_010014905.2. NCBI lineage: Eukaryota > Metazoa > Arthropoda > Insecta > Hymenoptera > Cynipidae > Druon > Druon quercuslanigerum. Next base: position 3,400 of record JAAAKG020168496.1, on the reverse strand, counting down.
ATAATGTTTAAAAAATCATTTAAAATGAAATGTGAACTTTATATCATGAAAAATTAAATATTAAAACATTGTACAAAAATAAAGATAATGAGTATTTCATCAAGAGAATCGAAGTCCCACAATCTTGCTAGGTAATATATTTTTCTAAACTATATTGGCTAACATGTTATGAGCCCAGCGTTAATGGGCCCATAACCTGTTATATAATAAGTATTTGCATATGGGACTCTTAAATTCGATCATGTTACCTCTAAGTAAGACACCGCGATGTATCTCACACCTGAGATCCTTAACGAGGTGTGAATATAATTTGATTTTCACAAGAGATCACCATATGGTGCTACAATGGGAATGATTAGTTTTTGTATCTGCATCGGCATCTGCACCTGTGTGTTTATGTGTGTGTAACTGGGCGTGTGTGCGTGCGGGGCGCGCGCGCGCGTGTGTGTGTGTGAGAGAATAACGAGGAAAATACATAACTCGAAATTATTGACGAATATTGATGATTGCCTGTTTTTCAAGCCTATCGATACAAACTTGTAATTACAAATACCGGTTTTCAACAGGATAACGAAGATCAATTTGATGCGAATCGATCGAATTAAAGTTTAGTACAACTATTCCAACGCGAATTGACACGTGGTACAACAAACTCGTCGAGTGACGAAAGAGGTAATTTACCTTAATGTCTCGTAATTGCATGCGCATATCTTGTCTACCTCTTCTTCTTTGCGCGAATAAAAGCTCTTTTAAAAAACCAGAACACTGTGGATTTTGGCGAAATTGCGGAAGAACTATGGCACATCTCGAAAAATTACGGAACATGGGAGTAAACGTTCTCTACTTTCACTAATTTTCGAAAAGAAAGGGAGAGAGAACAAAAGAAGACATCGAGACTCAGTGCTTCATAAATAATACATTCGAGATAAGAAAATAGTTTGCTTGTTTCATGTTTCATAAAAAAACCGGCTGCACGACTGCGCAAAAAGTTTATTATTGTAGATTTCTTTATGAAGATTTAATCTTAAAGTCGATCTTTGACTTTTTTATATCGGTAGTGTATATGTTTTGAACTTTCCCCTAACTTGAGAATTGTTCTTTTATTGGCACATTTGACAGTGTAGAGAAAAAGAGTCCTTGCCAGAAAGTCAGTCTGTTTCCATGCAATACATCAAGAAAGTCATCACAGAGAAAAGAAACAAAAGAAAGATTTTTATACAAAGCTGCCTACTAGCATCATTATTTTCGATTGTAGCTACGACTTTATATTCTATCTTTGAGGAATCTTTGAGATTTTTGAAGGAATGAATTGAATTCAAATTCTCTTAAAATTGGAAAAGTGGACTGTATCTACATTTAATTTAGATAAATGCTGTTCTTTGCTTCAGGAAGATAGGTATTTACAGAATATAAGTGCAGCTCTCGTTGTTATTTTTTTTCATAAGTACATATTGCGAAAAGATAACAAAATCAGTTTCTTGATTTGCATAAAACTGCACATTTAAAAGGCACAAAGGTTGTCGCTTTGAGTGCAACCGTAACCTTCTTTCAACTCACAGAGTCTACTTGATTAAAAAAAAAAATCTACTTGTTACCACTTAACGAACTTCATTTTGTAATGTAGTATTAATTTGATGTTTCAGATCATATTCCACCACGTGGCAAAAACGCAGTACTGTTTAGTTTAGTGATTTATGAGGAAAAGTTTTCATCAGTGCGATGCGCAAAAGTCCATGCAACTTATCGCATCTGTATCATTCGCTGCCTTTAAACACACATCCTGTGACGTCCAGAACGTGCGACTTTCGCCAAGTTCTATTCGCGAACATTTCTCTCTCCCTTTCCATTTATAGCTACATCCGATTTCGGATCAACAATTTCAACGATAATTGATAAACAAGCGACCCTGCCAAAATAGATTATCGAAATCGTGATCTCAAATCGTTGCGTTTATTCGAAGAGGAGATAAGTTATGCGTTGAGGAGGAGATTGTCCCACGCCAGCAGCTTCAAACCGTAACTCCAGTCTAAGCCGGCAGTTACGTGGAAGCCTGCGATGAATGATCTGGTTGGTAGTATCTAAGTCCATTTATCTGTAAAAACAAAGAATTATTTACTAGATGTGTAGCATATTTTATCTGGGATATTTGAAAGATTTTCTAAAATGCAGTCAGAAAAAAAACACGGTCAAAGTGATTTTTTTATAATAACAGTCCAGGCATCTCTTACGAAAAAATGTCTTTTTATTGTATTAAGTAAGCAATGCGCGTCTTTTTGCTAAAACGGTTTATTAAGGAGTCCTGAATAAAATTACAAATTGTCTAGAAATGACACCCGTGCGTCCCGGATATATTTTTGAAAAGAGTTCAAAAAACCGTGTTTGCGTAGTCTGATTCACGCTATTGCATTTTAGGGCAAATTGTTCAATACTAAAAGCAAACTTTAGGAAATTCTGAAAAATTTATTATCAAAAAAAATTTTTCGATCTTCAATATGTGCCGAGTTATGATCCTGCAAAAAACCGGGGTTTTTTGGAAAAAGAGGTGAAAAATGCAATTCTGAAGTTTATATCTGTACTGTGGAACCTGTTAATTTTACGAAAAACATTTTAAAAGTTGAGTTGAAGTAGGCGCACTTTCAAATAATTCTTAAAAAAAGACAATAATCTATCCACAACAGGTCATAAGTTATGACCTCACAAAGTTGATCGTTTTTTACCTTTTTCTCAGGGCAAATTACTAGTGTTGAGTTTTTTTGTAATACCTCAGGTCTTGGTGAAGGAGAAAAAATTGCAGGGCAAGAAATTTTGAGTCAATATACAAAAAAATATAATCTTCTAGTCTTCATAGATCGAAAGTTATGGCTCTTTGAAAAATCATAATTTTTTCCTATAAAACTGCTCGTTTCGTACATATCCTACGGAAAAACTTCAAAAGAACAAATTTTATAGGACTAAATTCTGCGTAAAATAAAAAAATAAAATAATAAAATGTTGCAGCTAATTTAGGTCACGAGTTATGACCATAAAACTTTGACCCTTTCCATTCGGAAGGTTTGTATGTACTGCAAAATGTACTGCGGCCGTTTTTGAGCATTCTGGTGGCATGTATGCATTTGTGTTTCATTACAAGTTCACTTTTTCTCCTTTTTTTGTTGAAAAACAAGCAATTGTTTAACAATTGTTTAAATAATTCGCTTTACTCTATCAATTGTTCGCATATATCGTGTATTTAATTTGTGAACATTACTTCTTGAATATCTGTTTTCGTAATTAAATGATAATTGCCTTTTTTTAGAATTATTTATAAATAATATAAATATAATATAATATAATATAAATATAATATAAATAATATTAATAAAAAATATTATAAAATTATTATTACAGGTAATTTGTCGTA
>JAAAKG020168485.1:0-27895 GCA_010014905.2 Druon quercuslanigerum | reverse complement strand
TTCGACCTGGTTGACATGATTTGAAAAAAACTATTTGACCGATCAAGCTCAAATTTTCAGAGAATATTCGGCACGTGAACAGCTATAGCCGGAAGCATAATAAGAAATATTTAGTCATATTTACCCTGTTTTTTCAAACAATTCAAGTTGCAAAAAAGGGTTAAAAACTTAAAAATATCAATAACTTCGTTATTTTTTATCGAATTTTTTTTATTGAGGTTCTGGCTATAGCGGAAGGGATACTTTTTAATAATCAGGCGGAATTTTTGCTTTCAGGCTCTTGAAAGTGGAGACATCGTGTCAACCAGTTTTCAGCAGGGTCGACTACCGGCAGCTAGGAAGGCCAGATTTTCCACTCAAAATAAAAATGAAAAATATATTTTTTTAAAGTTTAACCTCTTCTGTAATATGTGAAAAATGGAATATGTTAAATAAATTTTTCCATTAAAAAAACGAAATTTTCGAAACCTTCAAAGATGGTAGAGTAATCCCTTAATGAAAGTTCCCATAGATGCCCCAATTGCTCAGGCCACAATTTTTAGCTGGATTATTTTTGGAGCATTAGAGGGTACCGCGTTGGATAGATAGCACATCAATTTCAAAGGACGTCAAAATGCATGAGTTCTCTGATGCATCCACTCAAGCATATTCTGCGTCTGTATATTTACGCATTTCATCGGATAATGGGTTTACGTTCCTTGTATATGCAAAATCTCGATTTGCTTGAACTTATGTGCAGCATTGTTGGTTGCACAAACGGGGCAGTATGTGCAAACTGCATTGCATTTAAAGTCTGCCTCCACTTATCTTTGGTCAGACTCAACTATGGTTCTTGCTTGGCTTGAAAGGCCAGAGGCAAAATGGCCATGTTTTGTCGCTAATCGAGTGTCTGATATACTCACTTGCTTTCCAAACGCTTCATGGTATCATGTGCCTACTGCTGATAATCCTGCCTATTGCGCATCTCGTGGGATTTCTCGGACTGAAATATCGTCAAATAAACTTTGGTGGAATGGCTTAAACTGGCTGGTCCAATCTCCTAAACCTTGGCCCGGTGACTTTGAATTGTCTGTAAAGGACAAGGCTGATCCAAAGTTACGTGAGGTGAATCATGATCATACGGTTGCGGCAAAGGCCTATATGTTAGATAAATCGCCCTCTAATATAAAACGGAATTATTCTGTGGAGTTTTCAAGTTGGCCAAAATTATTGGGGGTAACAGCTTTCCGTTTAAAATTTATAAAATATCAAATAAAGCGAGCCCTTGATAAATTTAATGCTAAATTATTTCCGAACTTACGAGATAAACTACAAAAGATCGTAGAACATGATTCGGATTTCATTGATGAGTCCCGAATTTTGTGGTGTACAGTAATTCAGAATGACGTATTAGCCAAAGAGTTAAGTATGTTAAAAAAGGACAGACCTTGTTCAAAATCCAGCGTTATTAAGCAGCTGAATCCATTCGTGGATGCTTATGGCTTAATTCGAGTAAGAGGTCGTCTTGATAACTCGCCCTTATCGTACGCTGAAAAACATCCTATCATTTTGATGGATCATACTCTCAGTACGCTAATTGTACGACATGCTCATTTACGCACACTTCACGGTGGCTTACAACTGACTTCACGTGTATTGCGCTAACCGATTTGGATAGTAAGTGCACGATCTTTAATAAATAGATGCATGAAAATCTGCGTTGAATGCACTCGAGATCGCGCTTATGCATCATCTTAAATTATAAGCTCATTACGCCCAGCTTGCTTCCTTCGAACTGTTCCGTTTATACATACAGGGATTCACTATATCGGGCCATTCAATTACAGATTGTCTAAGATCCGCAACGCGAAAATTGATAAAGCATATATATGCATTTTCATTTGCCTAGCTACTAGAGCTATCCACATCTAGGTCGTTTATGATTATAAGATTAAAGGATTCGTAGCAGCATTACGACGATTCGGCAATAGTCGAGGTTACCTAAAAATTATTTACAGCGATAATGCCAAGAATTTTTTAGGGGCTAGTAGGGAACTACACAAAATTATAAGACAGGTCTTATCTGATCCTCAACTGCACGGTGAATTTGCCGCTGAAGGCTGGAGTAAAAAGTGTAAAACTCACCTCAAACGCGTTATCAGGGATCATAACTTGACATATGAGGAATTTCAAATCCACACATATCAAGTTAAAGCATGCATGTTGCATCTATCAACCAGGATACAGATCAATTTGCATCCCTGACACCGGGACATTTTTGAAATGGTGGAGCACAGCTCACTTTACACGAGTCGTCCATTTTGGACCTTAATGACTACACCTCAAATGCTGGAACTTATATAATTCAGCAGAGGCTTGAGAAATTCTGGCGTCTTTGGTGCAGCGATTATTTAAACACGTTGCCACAACGTGAAAATTGGGGATGTGAAACTCCCAATTTGTTACCCGGTACACTTGTCCTTTTAAAAAATAAGGCCCTGCTGTCTGGCAGGTGGCACCTTAATATTATTACAAATGTCATCCGGGTAAAGATGGTAAAGTTCGCAGCATCACTGTGAAAACAGCAAAAACAAAGTTTGAACGCGGAATTACTGAAATCTGTCCACTGTCGGTCGAGACGAAGGATTCTTAGCTTAATAATTATTGTAAATGTACATAAATTGTACGATTCCATGTAAGTAGAATTAGTTCTTACGCGTGCAGCATAAAACCTACACACACACACACACATATATATATATATATATATATATATGATTTACGCAACTTCCCGTTTCGTGACCGACCGACCAGTTAATTCAACAATGGCGACAGTCAACGTGACAGCAAGTGAGCTCTACATAATCGTATCGCATCGCATGCACCAATATATTCGCGATCGGTCGTTTTAAGTTAATAAAAAGATCCTTCGAGATGATTTTTGAAATTATTGCATAATTATTTGTGGTAAATGCACTAATAGTTATGAAAGTGTAGTTTTTCATTGTATCAAGAACCTTCTCGGCTATAAGAGCCTTTTGATCCTAATATTGCTTTAAGTGTCTAACCGTTTAGTTGTACGTGAGACATTTCACGCCTTAAATAGTAACAAATTAATAATTTTCGAGGATCGGTGTAATAAATACCTCTTATTCAGATTTAACATGCGTTGATCATGTGAAAATGACGATACTTGTTCGAGAAGCCGGAGTTACAATTCCACCGGAAGTTTGTGGTATAGAGGAGATTACCCTTTTCTAGCGCTTTCTCGCGCGGTACCACATACCTATTGTGATTTTTGAAGTAGACACTTTTGGCAAAGCTAGTGAACCACCCTTTTTCAACAGTAAAACTATGATTAATGAGACCGGTGGGGTGGCCGAAACCATTATCTATATTTTATACTATAGGGACAGGGGCCATTATGACGTAATTTTAAATTTGACAGGCGCATGTTCAAATCGCTTATTATGTCTCGAGTGTAATAAAGGCTATCAATATATAAGTGATTACAAGTGTGGAAATGAGTGCCTTTCATGTTATAAAGCACCACCCTGTTTATAAAATAATAATAATAACATGCAAGACCATGTAGACCTATACAATAAATGTGTGAACTGCTTGCAGAAATTTTATAACAAAGTCTGTTTCTATCAACATATTTGGTCAGATTCTTACTCGGAATTTAAAAGCATATGTACTATGGAAAAAATTGTCCCGCGTTGCTCAAAATTAACAAATACACTCAAGTTCCAGTTAAGTCAAAGCTGAGTTATGTCAAAGATTAGATATATCAAAACGCACCGCCCAGTTATTTCACATTTTACACCCCTTCCACTTAGCAACACATGAAACTTAGCAGCACAGACACAGATACACGCAGCACACGTATAAAACGCACTCGTTCATCGTCTCTGCCCCAATAGACATTGGCAGGGTTAAGGACAATTTAACGTAACTGAACTGTTTTCATTACAAAGGCTTTGACTTAACTGGAAGTTGAGTGTATTGTAAAATTCAAAGACCGCAAGTGCGGCTATTAATTTTGCAATAGTTGTAAAGAGATGCGCGAGTTTAATCATAGATTGATTCATAGAACCAATTTCGACAAACCCGTGATTTTTCTATTTGATCTCCTCCACACACAACAGGATAAAACACTTAAAGGTTACGAGACTAAAAATATCCACATACCAAATTTATATATTATATATTATATTTATATATTTATTTATATATATATATATATATATATATATATTTTATTATATTATATTTGTAAGAAGCGTATAAAGAGGAGATAAAAACAAGAGATGGCATTGAGTTAGACTCGTGTAAAGTGAAAAAAATCCAGGGTTGCGTTCGGTTGCCAAGATTGTCTGAAATCGTTTTGAAGTAAAATTGGCCACGTAATACAGAGGTTGACATCAACAGTAGTATACTACGGGCCAATGATACAACCTTGTATATAGCGTACCAGTTTAAAAAAATACTCATACACCTTCCAACATATACATATGGGGCATATACAATAGCCCCAGCTCGGTTAATATCATATAAGTATCTTTCTAAACTGGGTAACCGTGCTCTATATTACGATACTGATTCAGTAATTTTAATCGATCGTAATAATACAGAAGATTATATTCCACTTGTTGGTAAATTTTTCGGCGACTTGACGCATGAGCTTGAAGTTTACGGGATTGGTAGTTTTATTCAAGAACTTGTTTCTGGGGCCCAAATTTTACGCCTACATCGTATCTTCACCTGACGGTACTGAGAATCGAGTGTGTAAGGTCAAGGGCATCAACTAAAATTATAAGAATTCACTCCTTATAAATTTTGAGTGTATCCGTAAACTCGCACTAGAAAATACAGGTACAATCAATTTAAATTATCGAGATATTTGAAAGACACAGCTGCACGATGTTGTCGAAATAACTTTAAACAAGCTCTGTGCAGTTGTCAACTGGAAACGGAGGCAAATTGATAACCACGACTCTCTACCATACGGTTAAAAATGAATTAAATTATAAAAAATGCACTCACTATGCATGGGTCTTCTGGGTTAAATCTATTCTGAGCCCCGTATTTTTTCAAAACAAAAATATTACGTTGGTACACCCATAGTTGTAAGAATTTTTTAGTTTATAAGTAAAAAATCTGATATATTACTAATATTGTTACAGATGAAGAACCCGGCAGCCTGTCCTTTTTGTATGAGGATTCCGAAGTGAGTTTGTCCAATACCTCGTTTCCCTGTGCTCAGTCTTCACAATAAAATGTGTGTTTAGACGTAAGATATATGAATTTTTATTTTGAAAATCACAAAGACTAATAAAATAGTATTTTAATAATATATGAATAAAAATATATTCGTAGTTTGTTAACAAAAATATTTTCTCTTCTTATTCCCCCTTTTCCTCTGTTAGATAATTTATTTTATGTACTTGCTTTATTCGGTAATAAGCAATAAATACTTTTTTCCAAATTTATAAGCTTGAAAACATTAATAGCTTATTAAAAATAATAAGAACCTTTGAAGTATTTTTTTCTGAGGAAACTCCCCACGTTATTACGTCGCAGCGTTTTGAACTCTCCAGTTGGGAATCTCCTATCTCTACTCTTCACTCGTTTCCATTTTCACGTTTGACACCAAGCAAAGTGCACACTTAATTAATTCGGTTACTAAATCGCACTGCGGATTAAAACTATGACCATTTTAATAATAATCAACCACTTTTAATTAATAAATGAATAATTGCTATAAAAAATAAATTTACATCACCCATCAAATATGTATTTTTCGGAATTTTTAAATGAAATTTCTATTAAGGACGCTTATTATAGTTTAAAAATAAATATTTTATCAATTTTATTCAGCAAATAAACAATTCTATAAAAAAATAAATTTCCATCACACATAAAGTGTGTTTTTTCTGGAATTTTTTGTAAAATTTTTATTAGGGAGGTGTATTATAGATTAAAAATGAATATTAAGTCATTTTGCATAAAAAAATAAATACTTGTTTAAATAAATAAATATCCACCACCCATACAATGTGCAGTTTTTGGAATTTTTTACGGCAATTTCTATTAGGGGTTTTCAGCATAATTACCAAAATACCAATCCACTAGAATAAATAGTTGTGTTACAGTTTTAATGCTTTCCATGAATGATTCGATTCACAGTCGAAGCATAATGAAAACTCTAGGTCTAGGTCTGTGCAGTCAGCTTTCCAAGTTTTACAGACTACAATCATTGTCGAAATCTCCGTGACATAAAATAAGGATGCGAGATTTTGAACATTATTAAGAAAACTTATAAAAACGAGACATTATTATTAATAATGCATTAAAAATGTAACAAAATCATTACTAATAGTGGATTGGTATTTTGGTGATTAAAATAAACTCTCCTAACATAAATTACCGTAAAAAATTCTAATAACCGCTCATTCTATGCGTAGTGGTTTATTGATTTAAAGAATTGTTTATTTAATTATTCAACACAATGAAGTATTCATTCTTAATTTATAGTCAACCACACTAATAAAAATTTGAGTAAAAAATGCACTCTTCATGGGTGATGGAAAGTTATTCATTGACACAATTGTTAATTTTTTATAAAAATGATTAAACATATATTTTTTATCTAAAATAAGCGTCCTTAATAGGAATTTCATTAAAAAATGCCAAAAAATGCACATTTGATGCGTGATGGAAAAATATTTATTAAAACAATTATTTATGTAATTATTAAAAATGGTTGATTATTATTACTTTGATAATTAAATAATTTTGTTCCATGATGCGATTTAGTCGCCGAATTGATTAATGGTAAACATTGCAAGGTCATTTACTCGTGACCTATTGGGGTTAGGGACATTTTTGTTTATTAACTTACGAAGAATTAACCCCGCTTTCATTTATCTCTCCTTAGAGGTCCAAAAAACCCCAGCATGTCACGGTTCTGACATAACCTCAAAAAATTTATTATATTTTTTGTTTAGAGCCCGGCGGATCTACTATATTTATTATATGTTTTTGGGGTCGCTAAATCCGAATACGAGGTAAAACCCCAGAATGTCAGCGGTTCGACAAAAACTTTAAAATATTTTGTAATCTGAGCTACTTAACGCTTGAGTGATGAGATTGCACGACCAGATTTTTTACATCGTTTAGATATATAGGGCCTTTGCCAAAAAAAGTGAATTTGTGGAATGCCTATTGAGGATGAATGAATATTTAGATAAAGGAGTTGTGTACATGGTCTGACCCCCGGGCTCGAAAAAAAAATTTTATAAGGTTTTTTAGCTTCTGTGCTATTATAATATATTATATATTAGCTATGTGCTATCTTCTATTTAGAGCCTAACCTTGGAGATCATCTGGTAGTTAATGTGGATGGAATGAATAACAGTAACAGTTAAATTGTATATTAATTATAGAAAACAAACCTTTAGGATACCAGCTATCTTAGCAATTTCATTTTCCGAAACATCATTTAGTTTAAAAAATCTTTTTACAAAACGTGCAATGTCTGTAGATTCATGGAAATGAAGTTGATTACGATGCGCTGCTTTTTTGTTGTGATCTTCAAAAGTTAGAAACCTCGCATATGATTTTGGGTCCGTTTCCTTTAAACAAAGAGCTCTAACGACAGCAATACATCTATAAGTCGGATGGGGGTAATCGAAGTCCGTGATTGTCACCTGCAATCAATCGAAAAATAAACTCATTTTGGTATTATCAGTACGCACATATATTGTCAGAGCCACTACACGAACATAAATTACAATACAGGTTAAGGTCCTAAGAACTGCAACTAGAATGAAATAATAATGATGTAAAAAAATCTCAATTAAATTGGAATAAATATAAAATGTGTACTTAATAAAATAATAGATTGTGAAATTAAACTTAAAATACTCTAATTATAGCCCTGCGATAACGACAGAGAGCCTTATAATTCTGTTCCCCAATATGAGCTCACTAATCTTTAATTTTATATCACTTTTGCCTTACTGAATTCTAGTTTGTCCTAGCCTGTTACTGCTTTGCATCAAAATTTGATATTTTTCTTCAAATTTCTGCATTTAAATTTATTGTATCTATGTACTGTAGTTAATAATGTTTTTTAAGTTAGTATTAAGTATTCATGTATGGCTTATCAAACAACTTACAAATAGTAACGACTCAATAAGCCAGTGCCCTCCAAGCCCAAACCGTGCATCGAGCCTAGAACGGACCAGCGATTGACGTTCTAGCATCCGGGCAATGGCGCCAAGGTCCCGTGAAGAGAAGCTGTTGGACTTCCTTCTTGGCAAAGCAGTTTTAGATGAGACTCGTGTAGCGTAGTCGCAAAAATCGTAGACTCTAGAGTAGCAAAATCTTCCAGTTGTCAGGTAAAGAGCAGTAACGAGGCGGGAGTGAAAAATTTAACAAGAGACACTGGCGTAGGTCGTCTTCGCACTTTTTTCTGTTTCACACAAAGCCGTATAAAGATGTTGGCTTATAACACGTTACCATATTTGAAGGTATACCAGGTTTCTTGTAATATTTCGTCTGGTCACCTTCTCTGACTTGCATTTCTTCTACTTTTTATGGACTATATTTTCCTTTTTACCTCTTCTGTCGTATAATTTCTTCCTGCTTAAAATTGATCTTCAGAATATCCTTAAATTATCTGTTCTTCTTGACCAAATCACCCCTCAGGTATTTAGTTCTTGTCAAACCTGGAGCTGCATGATAATTCATGGTCCGGTTGAAATTCTCCTTATAATAAATATCATGAAAAATCTAAAGTTCGACCGGAGCCATGATCCTGCAGTGCCTACCCAAGAACAATTTTTTTCTCTATTGTTTATCTCATTTCAAACTATATTTTCTTTTCCTATTTTTTATTTTTGATTCTCAAATTCTACCTGATCCTTTCAAAGGTGAAAGCTAGAACGCCTATTATCGTCGTTTTCCTTGCGTACCTGGTAATGATTACTTGATGCTACCTAAATTCTTGGAGAGGGTGGAACGCCGACAAATTTTCTAGTCCCTTTTTAGTAGTGGTGCACGTCGACTGGGACGATAGAGAAGTAAATCAATTTTAAACTGTCTCTCGTTTTTCTAAGACAATATTTCGTCTGACTTCATATTGTTAAAACGGGTATCACGTCAACCTCTCGAGATCGATACAAAATTCTCATGTTTATTTATTTTCATCGTGATTAGCATTATTGCTGTTAATTAATTTGTATTCGACAGTAAGAACATGTATTAGAAAGTATTAAATTCAAGAACCTGTAAAACGTTTTAATAGAACTTTATTTATTTCAACTCAACCACAATGTTTTTTAAAATAAATAATACTAAAGCATAGTAAACATTATATGAATTGAATTAATTGTTTTTCTCAATAAACAATTTATTACTTAGTTCTTCAAAATCAGGTTAATTAAGGATTATTACATTACCGAGATTATTTTCTTAGTTTAGGGACATGCAGTCCAAAAGGCAAGAGTTAATAACCATCTAGCTGATGTGCCTATTATTCGAAAGAAACTCCAAAATGTGTCTGTGAAAGATACTATGTAATTAAGGGAAAGCGTTATTATTGTCGAGTGGTGACCGTGAGATACCCGGGAGAGTATAATAGTAGTTTCTTATAGTATGGTGTTGTAACGTCGACTATCGACGTTTTAATTTGATGTGAATCTGGAATTAAAGGATTTGGATTTTTTTTTTTAATTTTAGAAAATTGGTTAAGATGGTTGTTGAATGAATATTTACAATAAATAAATAAAATTGTTTGTAATAATCGTAATTGTCTATCCTGTTAGCTTAAATAAATCTTTAAAATTCTTTTGATTTTAATAAGTTATAAGTTATTATAAATTAGTTATAGGTAAATTCAATTAGCTTATTATTTAAATTATAAATTATTACTACCTTAACTAGTGTTATCTAAGGTAATTTTAATAAAAAAACTATAATAATTATTAGTATAGAGATTTTATTTAACGATTAATCTGCGTGCAGATCAATTGATATTTTAAATGTAAATATTATTATAAGGTTAACCATGATATTTTATTTGAAGCTTATTCATAGTAGCAGCTGTCCGCATTTTTCCAAGGTCTGTGCAATCCGGCAACGTGGATTAAGGATTAAGTATTAAGGGTATTTTCCAAGAGGTAATTTTATTTCCTGTTGCCGAAGGTCAAGCCTGTGAAAAAAGAACTTATTTCGACGTCTCAATGGACAACATTTCCGAATGCGATTTTTGTAAATTTGCCTTTTTGGCAAATTCGGGCAAAGGGAATTTACGGACTTGTACGATTGGTTGTGTAATTTATTGAGAATCTCGAAAATAAAGGAAAGGGTGGATTGTGAAGTGTCTGAAGAATGTGAAGTCAGTGACAACTCAAAGTAAACATTTAATGAGCCAAGTATAAAATTAGGTGACATAGTTTTATTCAGTAACCGAACTTTTTTTATTATGTACGTATTTCATTGTACACATACACCCTTTTTATGTGATTTTGATACATATTTTTGCAGTAAATATTTACTTCCTAGAACTTTTTCCCTGAATTAAAATTTTTCCTAGACATTAACAACAAAATCAGCTTTACATTTTGAGTAGAGCCGTCTTTTTGTTTAAGACCAATACTCTGATAGCAGCTTGGATATGCTAGAAAATCTCAAAATCCCCCCGTCCTCTCCTCTTCATATCGCCTCGTACAAATCCCTTCCTCATTTTCCTCATATCAACTTCCGGATCCACAGCTAGACCCAAATGAATCACGTTCACCCTAAAAGGGATATAACTTATTATATTTTTATATTACTTGTAAAAACAAGCTACCGATTAATAAGCCTACCACAGTTTTTCTGACAATGGCTTTAATGTTCCTCTGATGACTTTGACGGCTATTTTGGCTGTAGTATTGCTACTGATTGGGTTTGTCATGCCAGGAGATAGAGAGCGACAAGGAAACGAATTATAAGGGATACTAAAATCCATAGAAATCATGAAAGTCGTTTAAATATTTTGAAATGCTTGCTGCTTCCCGATGATCGTTGGACCGCCCATAGAGCCACCGCTTTGGACCACAACGTTTGGAATGTGGGGATACAGAGCTGCAAGATGTAAGCGTAGGCTTTACTAATCTAAAAGCTGAGCGACATTTTCTAAACTGTGTAGTATTCCGGTATGAAAGCGGAACACCACACAATTTAGAAAGTCACAATAGATATTTAAGGAAACATAGCACTGCCAATAGTCAACTGTTCCGAAGTTCAAACGTAATATCAAAAAAATTCAAATCACTTTGACAGTTACATCAAACAATTTATAGTTAAAATTGTATTAAAATCGAAGTACTATAAAGGTGAAGTAGAAGAAAAAGAACCCTGTTCCTATGAGAGCATATAACTACACAATTTAAAAAAACACTATGTCATGGTATGAAGCATAACTGTTCTGCTGTTTTTTAAAGGAGCGTCAGGGACTGCATTACTTAGCAGTTTGGACTCTACGAACTCATCTGCAATGCAGTTACCAATTTTAAAAAGACCGCCAAGGCGAACATTTTCAAGAATGTCCTCAACGCACACTTGGAAAACCTGGAAAACAAGTGGTCCAAGTTTGGTGCAAACCATGATGACTTTCTTATTGTGTGTAAGGACAACCCAACGGATTCGTACTTCAAACAAGAGTTGTTTACTAAATAAGAGGAATATATATATATATATATATATATATATATATATATAATAGCGAAAGTGAATGTCTAGGGCAAGTTGGCCGAACTTGCTGTTTCTTCTTCTTCTAAGTGTGTGTCCTCCGCTACTAATGGTGCTTCTTTAACTAAAGTAAAGGACACCACTTCCACAACTTAAAATGCCAAGTTCTCCGGTGATTTCTCTGCATTATAGACCTTCAAAATATGTTTTGTTCTGTGGTGAAGGATGATGTTACACTCCCACCAGTTGAAAAGCATCATTACATGAAGGCAAGCTTGATGGATGAGCCAGCTCAACTATTAGTGAAAATAAATATCACTGGTTAGAACCTTGCGCGAGCATAGATCGGGATAACAGTGAACGTGCTCTTATTAACCCATATTTGGGGAAACTTTTCGGATTAGAACATCTCACGAAGGAACTTGCATTGGGACTTCATTCTCCTTTAAATGGGACTTGTGTCAGCCGAAGGCAGAGGTTCAATGACAGGTGACAAATCTGGTAAGAAGGGTTTCCAGACAAAAGCAAATGGTGATTGACTAACAGAGGGTAGTTATCTGATATGTCCTGGTAAGCATTTTTTTGTTTTTCCCTATTTTTAGATCTAATAATTCTGATCAGCGTCAAGAACTTATCCGCAAGTATGGGCTAGTTTGTAATTGTTTGAAAAAGCTTGGTTGCTTTGATTTTAGGTGCAGAATTTTACTGTCACGTCATTGAGAAAGGAGATCGAAAGGGTCCTTTAGGTACAGAGGCAAAGAAAATTAGTATCGGAAACCTTCTTCTTTATTCATTCTATACTTCTATATTAATATAGCGCAATTTTTCTGTAGGAAGAATGAGTGCAAGCGCATCCAAATCTACTTATAATACATGATAATAACTGCTTACAAATATTTTCCCGCCCAATAGAGGCAACTTCCATTCCCCTTTCCCTTAAACGTCACTTCTCTTCTATCTAATGCTTAATGTTCCCATGTTTCTTCCTACTATTTACATATTCTACACTTTCTGTTCTCTGCCTTTCTCCGATACATCCCCTCCCTTACCTAATTTTACAATATAAATTTAGCTAGTCTGGTCCATCTTTTCTCTCCCCATCCCTTTTCTAAATACTTAGGTACTCCTTCTTTTCTTATCATCTTATTCCATTTATTATATTTTTATTTCTCAAATTTTTCACAGCTTATTTCATGCCCTCTCCTGTATCTCTTTTACGAAAAAAATCTCTTCTTTTTCCGTCTATCTTGTTACTTTCACCACACATCCTCCCCTTTCTGGTACCTCCTCCAAACACTTTTTCGCTCCCATAACTTTGTCTCAAATTTCCATGCCCTCTTACCCGCTCTAGTCCTTAATTTATCACTTTGCGCTTCTTATCTTACCACATATCCAGGTGTCCTCCAGTTTACCTCTAGCCTCCACCTTATATACCTTTCTTGTAAACACTCAATCTCTTTCCTTTCCTTTCATCATTATCCCTGATGCTTTTTTTATACTTTTTCTTATATAAGCCCTATCATCTCCATTTGTTTGCAAGGTACATTCCAAAAATTCAAATTCCTTAACTTCTTCTAACTTTACTCCCTTCCATCTTCCTGTTCATTCTTTCTTTCTGCGCCCTCCTTTTTAAACCACATTATATTTTTCTCTACATTCAAATTTAACTTTTTCCAATCTAAGTATTTCTCTAATCTATATATTGTGCGCCAACGACATTCCTTTGCGAAACCATGTGTTCATTCAGTGGATATATCATTTTTTTCTCAATTACTTTCATTTGAATTTCTCTGCACAAAAAAAACAGTTACGTGTACTTTGTATAATGTCAGCATTAGCGTCACACTCCTATTATCTTCAACCTTATCCACTTTTCCTTTCTATAAAGTGGGTTCTTCTACTCCTTCTTTGCATAACTCTGGCCATCCTTGTTCTCTCCGTGCTCTATAACAAATTATCCATGTCTTTTGCTTTAGTTCCGTCCACTCATATTTCCAGACTTCATTGGAATCTCATTTGAACCACGTGTCTTTCCATCCTTCATTATTCACACCATATTTTTCTTTTTTCCTAATTTTTCTCTCTACTGCTAACAAAAAAATAAATTTTTTTTAACTTCTTCCACTTCGAAATCCTTTTTTACTCGTTTTCTTCTTTTTCTCTCTCTGTTTACTACCATGCTGACCCCTTTTTCAAACAAACCTGCTCTGCTTCTTCCTCAAACCTTTTGTTCTGCTCCAATACTTTTCCTCTTCTCCATTTTCTTAATTCCTTTGTGTCCTCCTACTATTTCTCTGTATAATCCTCATTCGATCCATCTCGACATCCTTCTTTACCAATCCCCTTTTCCTGATTTTTTTACCTTAGCTTCATTTTTATTTATATTGCTATTACTTTTTTCTTCCTCTAATGTCACTATTAAGGGAAAGTCATCTAAATGAATATAATCTCCTACTTATAGTTTCTGGACCTTCTCTCTTACCCCTAATCATTCACTATGACATAATCAATTATATTTGATTATCAATCACACAGGTTTACAAAAAAAGAAAAGTTTTCTGGATCTTGAGTCAGACCATTTGTTTTTGTGTATTTTTGTACGCTAAATTCTAATCTATTTTTAGTTTTGCTATATCACGTCAGGAGTTTTACCAAAAACGAAAAATATGTAGAAAAAGCTATGATTTTTTAGGAAATACGACAAACATAAGACATTAATTCAGGATCACAAAAATGAGTATACAATACGATACAACGCTTTCAGAAAGTTAATCCACCTGCCTGTTAACCAACCAAGTCCACCTTAACACCCACCCTAACCTTCTAACCCCCTAACAGCATCCCTAACAAACCACAAGCAGACTCACCCACATAACCCAGGACACAGCGAGATTATTTGGTAGTTTCAATGAAACAATCCAGTTTAACACAGGTAGAAGGTCAAACCATCTACCCTCTGATCAACCAAGTCCACCTGAATACCCACCCCTACCCCTCCAACGCCCTAACAGCACCCCTAACAAACCACAGGCCGGCTAACCCACAACCCACGGAACTTGATTTTAATCGCTAGTATTCCATGATACAATTGAATTAAATACTACTTGAAGACTAAGACACCTACTCTCTAACTAACAAATACCAAGTCCCCTTGCCTCTCACGATCGGGGTGCTGGATTAACGTGAGTCCCCTTGCTTTTCACGATCGGGGTGCTCGATTAAAGTGAGTCCCCTTGCCTCTCACGATCAGGGTGCTAGATTAACATGAGTCCCCTCGCCTCTCACGAAGTCCAACTCTTTATCTATTTTTTCTCTTGCTTTATTTGCGAATGGGATAGTCGCGATCGTGAACACCACTACATAAAAAAAATTGGCCAGCAGGAAAAGAGTTAAATCCTGCAGATAAAAACATTATTTTAAAACAATTAGTTTATTCATCTGAAATATTATTACCATCATTACACATAAAGTTAGGTTTAATAAAACTGTTTGTAAAATCTATAAGAGCTGAAAATAGTAATGCATTGATCTACTTGCGAACGCAAATTCCCCAACTTATCAGAAGCAAAAATTAAGGAAGGTATGTTTGATGGTCCACATATACAAAAATTGTTAAAAGATTAAGTTTTTGAAAAAAGAATGACAGACTTAGGAAGGAAAGCTTGGAGAAGTTTCAGAGAAGTAGTTACAAAGTTTTTAGGAAATAATAAGAATTCTCAGTATGAAAAAATTAAGAAAAATATGCTGTCAGATTACTGTTGGACCCTTAAGAGAGATACCAAGTCAACTCATAAGAGCAAATCGATGAGCGGATCTTTCGAAGGGAAAAAACAAATATAGAGTTAGACGTCGTGAGAGGCGAGGGGACTTACGTTTATCCACCACCTCGATCGTGAGAGGCAAGGGGACTCACGGTAATACATCACTTCAAAGGGAACAGATTTTTACTACGTCCACGCTGTTGTTCCTCGGTAACGCTAAAAGTAAAAAATATGGGTAAGTGGATTAATCGTGAGATGCAAGGGGACTCCCGTTTATCTAGTACCCTGATCATGATAGGCAAGGGGCTTGGGATTTTTTGGTTAGGGGGTAGGTGTCTTAGTCTTTGAGTAGTATTAAATTCAGTTGTATTATGGAATACTAGCGATTAAAATCACAGTTAACTGGGTTGTGGGTTAGCCGGCTTGTGCTTTGTTAGGGGTGCTGTTAGGGGCTTAGAGGGCAAGGATTGGGTGTTGAGGTGGACTTGTTTGATCAGAGGATAGATGGTCTGACCTTCTAACTGTATTAAACTGGATTGTTTCGTAGAAAACTAGCGAATGAACTCGCTGAGCTCTAGGTTATGTGGGTGAGCCTGTTTGTGGTTTTTTAGGGGTGCTGTTAGGGGGTTAGAAGGTTAGGGTAGGTGTTGAGGTGGATTTAGTTAGTTAGCAGGTAAGTGGTTTAACTTTCTGAATGCATTGTGTCGTATTGTATACTGATTTTTGCTAAGCCTGAATTATTGTCCTATGTTTGTCTTATGACTTAAAAAATATTAATTTTTCCTGCATATTTTTGGGTTTGGGTAAAAATCATGACGTGATAGAACAAAACTTAAAATAGAGTCGAATTCAGCGTAAAAGATACATAAGAAACATATGGTCTAACCCAATGTCCAGACAACTTTTCTTTTTTTGTAAACCTGTGTTATTATCACATAATTAATTACCGTTCCCCTTTCTTCTCCTAAGCATGTATATTCTCATTCTACATCTCCCTCTATATTTCCATTTAAGATAAACCATCCCAACTCCACCAAGCTCTTTATCAACTTTTGGTCCTCCCCATTCAGTACCCCATTTCGCATTGAAATCACCACCTATTATAAGACTAATCTCTTCCTTATTTTCTTCCATAATCTCTTTCTTCTCCTCTACTTTATCCTGCACATCACCGACCACGTAAACTGTTACTATCTTCCACTTCTCTCCTCCCATCTTTACTTCTTCTCCTAATAATCCTTCTATTTCTTCTTTCCTTCCATTCTTATTCTACTCTGCTATACATTCGTTCCTTACTCCGATCGACATTTCTTCCATTGCTCTATATTTTTTCTTTCTCTTTTTGTGCATTTTGAACTTGGTATTTGTTACCTCTTGGTAAACTTCCCCGCACTCTTCCACATCGCTTTTTAGCTTGCCACGTCTCCATCATTACTACAGAATCCCAATATGTTAAAGTTCTCATACACTCCGTATCCTTTTTCTCCTACGCTGCTATATTCCAGTAACGTAATCTCCATTTTTTTCTAGCACATTTTGCCCTACTCCCACCTCCGGTTTTGATTTTCCGACGGTGCTAAATGAACAGAAGGCGAGGCGAGTCGAGGTTTTGCCGTAATCAACCCAACTTAGATTGTTAGAGGGTTACTTGAGGATCTTGGTCAGGCACCGATCCCCTCGAACATGGAGGTGAGCGGACGAGTGTACCGGGAGGTATTGTCGGCAACGTGTTGTTTGTTCCAGAAGGGAGCAACCGGAACCAATCATCAGACACGCCTCTTACGGGGGTCCAGTTCGAATGACCCAGTGGATTCACACCTACTATTTGTTAATGGGGGTGCAGTTTAATAACTGTGGCAAGCACTGTAACCTCAATAACAATTTTAATGCTCTAATCGTCCGTATATAGCGCGGTTGACATCTGTATTGGTTTGGTTGGTTTGGGTGACGGACTGTCTGAACAAATACATTCAGAAATACCAGTTAGTTTTTTGTCCTGAAATATTTTGTTTGCTAGAGTGCACCTCAATTTCGCGCAGTCTTATCCGCGCACACACTTTACGTGCTAGGTTTAAATTCGATATAAATCCTTTGCTTGGCGTCGCTATCTTTCACTCATGATCATGAGTCTGAATTGTGGATCTCGAGAGAGAGTCGAATTTTCACTCTCCTCGTACGCATTTCCATATCGCTGAACGTGTGATGCGAGATAACGGCCGACTGGAGAACACCTTGTAAAGCGATTTTGTACATGGTTTGTACACGGGTAAGTTTTTCCGCAATATTGCTTACTTACTCGGCAGCACCTATATCGGCTTGTTTACCAGTTCCGCCTTCTTGAACTGTTCATTTCTATGACGAAGATTGTACTATTATGCCTGGGTCTGAAAGCCTGATCCTAATTTTGGCTGACTAGATATTTTAGGCATGAAATGCTTGACATTCGAAGCTTGACCTCCCACTCTACTAGAACGTGAAATATATTTTGTGGAAAAGGTTCTTTTTTCATCTTTAGAAATGCGGGCTTCACCCTATTGGGGCTGTGGGGTAACGTGTCATAATAAAAAACTGATCTAATTCAGTTACGTATCCTAATTCCTTTGATACTGACGCATAAAGGACTACATCGGGGTTTTGAGAACTCTTCTGGTTCTCTACACCAAATTTTCGTGCATGTAGTAGAGGGATGTAAGAGAACGATGAATTCGAAACCCTATTTTCAATTCTATATGAACCTAGAATGGTACTTGAATTGATTGAATTTAGTGTCAGTATTAGTATTCTTACTCTCTATTGCTTCTCGCAAGCGAAACCAGTACGTCGGTGCAACGACCGACAAGGGTTCCTAAGAGAAGTAGCCCTGACCAAGCAGCGCACCATTTTTACGACTTTTAGAACGTAGGAATTGCAAGTTCAGGCTTCATTTACTGTGAGACCGCCTTCGTTTAACAGATTTATTGTCTTCTCTAATCAGTGCAAATGGTACTCAAACGTTTTCGAGACGACGATTATGTCGTTCACGTAGGCGAATACGCATAGCTTGATCTCAGAGATGAGAACTTTTTTCATCAACCTCGGAAATGTCACAGGGGCTTCCGTGAGACCAAACTGTATATGTTTGGAGTTGTAGAATCCCTTTCCCGAAATTCCAAATGCTGTTTTTGATGCACTATCCTTAATTAACAATATTTGGTGGCATGTCTTGTTGAGATTCATTGTGGATATATATCGACCCGTGATCAATCAATCTAAGATTTTGGTCATCAATGGTATCGGTTAAGCATCTTTCTTTGACAATTCATTTATTTTGAGAAAAACTATTCACAGCGGATACATTCCGCCTGCTTCGCAAACCATTACAACTGGACTGCTCTGGACTGCTCTTTTCGCTATCGGACGGCTCGATAATAACCTACACTGTTGGCTCATAGGCTATCTCTACTAAGGCACAAAAGACTTTTGGTGACATTCGGTGTTTCAACTGTCGTATAGGCTCGTGACAGCGGGTATTAAAACTTTTCGGTAAAATCCGTACCTTGTACGTAGGTATCAGCCCCCTGATTGTTCGGACGGTATCGTTGGGATTTTAGAGTCGCTAAACCGGTTAAACCGATATAAGTTTTTGGAAAGCCTTTGCCATGAGCGAATGGAACTCGGCGCCTTCTAATTCTGTTGTAATACTGAGTCGTGACAAGATACAGATTCCCAATATTAAATCGACATCTGGCTCCTTATTTCAAACAGCCCTCGTGTCTCCACTGGCAAAGAAGCAATTGATTCCAGAATTCAAGGACCGTTTCGATTTGGAACATGAATCTTATTAAAAGCTGAATTGATAAGCTTACTCTCCAGCATATTTAGTGAGTTTAAAGTTAAAGCAAGGCTTGCAGACCGCCTACCTTCCCTTGTTTTGGTTGAATTAGAATGTTTTTCTGGCGAACTAATTTGAGCCGACTGGCTCGCTTTGAATGCTGAAGTTTGTTGAAAAATGGAGCCTAAGTCCTTTTAAATCTGTTAAAGTGGTACTGTTAAAGTAATCTGTAAATCTACTAAACTTCAACCTGCGGTCAAGTAAGGAGCAGGTAAAGCAAGGAATTAAGATTTGGGTTCGACTTTCCGATTCCTAGATTGATTCGAGGACTTTGCTAAACTTGAAGATTCAGTACTATGTAAGGAAAAAGCTTTTCCTTAATCCTGGTTAGTTTTATTATAGACTGAGCTATCACTATTTGTCTCCTTTGGTTTTTCTTATGATAAACTATTTTCATCAATTTTCTTTAAAAGTTTCACTAGCAGGTTTTCCAGGAGATATATCGTGGCATTTAAATTAAAATGATTGCAGTTAGGAGGAGTCAATAAGCACAACTGACTAAATTCAAATAAACTAAATTTATTTAACATAATGCATTATGATATATACAGTACAATTCCGATAAATTTTTAACTTCGGGGCTGCAGGGGCGGAAAATTCCAGGAATTGCGGATTTATCGGATGCCCCCTCTAGAAGCACGATATTAGATGGCAGAACAAAAAATTAGAGTACATATATATATATATATATAATGAAAATGTTGTCATAAGGACAACCGTAGAATTTTGCCGGTATCGGGTGATAATCTGAAAAACTGCACAATTTCAGCCATATCCACGTCTCACGACTGTAAAATAGGTGGTTACAGTCTGTGACAGAATCAATACCACGATCTAAAAATAGTCTCGTGCACCCTGAGGAAACGGAGCGACCCAAGGACGACCGCCTTCTGCATTTTCCCCGCAAGTGTTTTAGCATATTGTTCACACGCAGGGATGCTTTTCAGGCTATTGACTAGTGAAAGCTTGGCACCTCCAAAAACGCGGATGATACGGACGATTAATTTAACAGAATATTCCGGGTACAATCGTCATTCTCCTTAGCTACGATGTTTTTGTCAGCCGGTGCCGAAAAGCAGATAATGAACATGGTTCGCTTCTCGAAATTAAAGAGAACTATGTGAGGCCTCGCGTTTGCATACTACACAATTTTCGAGAATATAATGTTTGAGTATATTCGGCACTTCTCATTCTCGACAATTTACTCTACTTCCCTAGGAGCGTTTAGCGTAGCGATATTAATGCTCATTCCTCAAGAGTGACAGAGATGGTAATAAAGCACTCTTAGTGCTCGGGATGTGCATGGAACACCCTGCAGGTATCACCGGGAATCTCTTGACTCAAAATATGGCGAAATATGTTAAGGTGGAAATTACACCATTTTGACATGCCCAAATGAAACCCTTCGTGCTCAACTTCAATCTCCATGATTTCAGGAAAGCAAAAATTAGCTCACACGACATTCACTGATCGTCCAAATTTTTGTGAAAGATGCTGTGCATCCTCTTATCGAGGAGATGTTCCCGGAAGTTTTTCTCCTGTGCTTTCTGCATCCAAGCTTTCAGGAATGAGTATTCAAGATTTAATATTCCGCGAATACCTTGACGGCGTAAAATGTCGAGTCGCGGAATAGAAGACTTAAGATGCATGATTTTCTTTATGTGCATAACCTTTCGTGTCCTAATATCAAGGGACCAGAGCTCGTTCTTCGTCCACGGAACCACTCCAAATGAATAGAGTACTACCGGGACGGCAAGCATGTTCGTTGCAGATACTTTGTTGCTCGCTAATAGTTCCTGAATGCGGCTCTGTGGCACGCCCAGGTACGTATAAGTCTCTCCAGCGGGCATTCTTCCTCAGGTGTTGTTGTGAGGGCATCACACAGATCCTTGAAGCTATTTATGTCATCTGAGTCTTCGTCAAGTCTATGTTGCACTGCGTAGACTTCTCTCCAGAACACTTCGACCTCCTCTAGTTTGTTCGGTTGGTAGACAGTAACCCTCTCTCTCTGCTCTAAACTTCTCTTACAATCAGATAGTATCCGTATTCTCTCAACAATATACTGCCTGATGTTCAACAGCTTTGACTTGATAAGTGTGTGATAACGAATCCGGATATCGCGCGCGAAGTTTCATACCTTGGAGTTAAAATTCCTGCTAGATGTTATATAGTCAATCACATAATGAATTCGGGACGCGTACTGTCTTGCCCAGCCTATCGTTATGGCGAGTTGATGCATTCGTCATTGGTTCTTATGATCAACCGTTGGTTTTGTTTTACGGTTCTCACAGGCTAAAGCTCTCGCTGCATTATACACACAACAGTTTATAGCTCAGAGATCGGTTTCTTCGCAAAATTGTCTATAAACCTCTTTATCTATTTCAGCCAGATCTTTAGGCTTGCGAGAAACCTGGGTGTTGATGTTTCTCCGGGCCATAAATCATCGCTCGTCCTCTATCGGATGCCTGCCCACGGGTGACCTTGTCACCTATCCTTCTCTGCTACCAGCTGGTTCTGAATCTGGTAGAGTAGGCGCTCTCCTTACATAGCCTCTTTTTGGAGTACTTCGGCATGGTTTCGCAGACGTTGATGCGAAAAGTGCGATAGCTCTGGGTGTTTCTCGCATCACAGAACATGCAGTCGTGCCATTTTATTCTCTCGTTCAGGGGTTACACTCTCATTGTATCATTCTAAGAATTCGTAATTTTGTCGCTCCCACTGCTCTAGAGTGGCCGGCATTGTTGGATGACCCATTGTCGGGAGCCCTGCGCGTTCGATTGTTTTGAACCACACCTACTACAACTTTTTACCACGAGAAGCTGGGGAAAAGGGTTCGTCCATCCTTGTACAGCCACGCATACAAGGATAAGGCTGCGTACTCTGAGAGGTCGCCCGGTACCTCAGAGGCACTGTTCTAGACACCTCACCCAGGTGCCATTCAGCTTTCGGCACGGTTTTCACAGCTCTGCTTGGGGGTTAGTTTCTTCGGGACCACCGACGAACTACAACACCCCTTCCAAGAGAAGGAAAAGGAAGAGTGGTATCAAGAGCTTAAAGGGAAGATGTGACGGTTGTACCCAATATATTCAGTTTAAGTAATTGTCCTTGTGATCGGTGACTGTGGAGGCGTGAAAGTCTCATAGATTCGCAACATGAAAGTCACAGCCGCGTGCCAAAAATATGCCAAGGTACTCGCGAGATTGGTACGCAAAGTTTACATCCTTGGGTCGCTGTTTGTCTGTAAGAAACACGAAGGTTTCTCCGGCCGGTCGTTGTAATTTTATCCTGCCATGTGTCCCCCCGCCCCTAACTTACTGTCGCGAGTTGTGGCCGTAGGTGTGTTTTTCGCGAAAGTGAGATGTGGATAATTACTTTAACTGCAGTTTTTGGGCACAGGCGTTGCAGCTCCCCTTTAAGGTCTTGATACGTTACTTCCTTTTTCTTCTACTTGGCAGTGATGTTGTAGTCGGACGGAGCCGTTAATTAGATTGAGAATATAGTTCCTTTTTTGAAGTCTTGGAGAACGATTTCAAGCATCGAATTTTCAATGTAGACACTATCTCCCTCGGAACGTTCGGCCGAGTAGAGTCACGGCCGAAACCGTAAGAGCGACAGACATGATAGTAAACTACTCTTGGGGGCGCATCATTTCCGTAGAGATATGTTGTTCTTGCATGAGCGGAACTACCGGATAGTATGTGTTCTAGGTACCATTTCTGTGAAAGTTTCCTTGCATTTTCTTATCGAGTGTCTGTTGGTGGCGTTCTTAAACCTGTATTTCTTTACTTTAGCTATTAAATTTTGTAGTGTGAGAGATAGAGGCAGAAGTGCGACGTAAAACATTAGAGGGCTCATGGTATCTCCTTGAAAGCCACCCCTCTCTTGGAAAGCCCTAGGCTTTCCAACAGGCTGCTGAAAACTCTATGGAAAGTTAAATCGAAACCTTTACGGTAGTCAATCCAGACCATTAACAGGAAGCGCTGATGGGTGCTGTATATTTGAAAAGGTAACTTTTAATTAGCTGGCTGTCTGTACATACGGGTGAGTCGAAAATAACCAATTTCAGAAATCGCAAACAATACTATGTCTAAAAGTATTGCAATGGGAGCCGCATGAAGTGTATTGCATGTGGAATCGACCAATTAAAATCTAGGTAACGCACGCGAGCAAAATAGTATTTAAAAAATTATATCATGCGGAGTTTTAAAGTGTTTTTTTTATTACAATTTTTTTACGTTTTTGTGGTTGCCTAGAGTCTTCTTAATTTTTGCCCGATATTAGGATACTATTTTATAAGCGACCATATAAAATATATATATATATATATAAAACATCAACATTGAAATATACTGATAATGGAATTATTTATTGCTGTCTTTTTAAACTGTTTCCTGAGGTTTCAGTATGAAAAGCAACATTGAGAAAGTAAAGTATTTCCGTGAACCTGATTTTAAAAATCTCGAATATCGAATTTCCCTTACTGATCTTTATTAGGAGTGAAAACAGTATAAAAGCAAATGTTATTGAACTATCGGCAATGTTCCCATTTTGACAGAAGTACTTTCTTGAAAGTCAAGATGAGCAAAAAGATAAATATAACCAAAAATAGAACAAGAGGAAGTTTTAAGTGACCCATATTATTATTCTCTAGCGAAATAAGTACGCAATCTCTTTGCTCATATTAAGACGTTATTAAATATTTATTTCTGGTGCAATTCATTCTGCGAAAACAGAAAAATAAGAAAAATGTCGAACTTAGAGATATTGTAGGTATTGTTAGTGAGGCTGTGCTGAAGATTTGGGTTTGTGCGTCCTTGCCAATAGTTTCTGATATTGGTATCAAAAAGAAGATTAGGGTTTACTATGAAAAATATCAGAGTACCGTAAAACTAAAGCCTAGTATAAAGAAGATACTCTTTAAACAAGCCGCCACACGCCTTTTTGATATTTGTTACTGCAATGTCTAAATTTTGATTCTTGTTCTTGCAAAGTACCGTTTAAGGTCCCTGAAGGAGAGCGAGCATTACTGCCGGATCAAAGAACTAAGAGAGGAATGTCAATTCTGGAATTTATTTTATGACCTTCTATAAATCCGCTTATTAATCCGAAGGAGATGTATATATAAAATAGCCTTCAATTGTTGTTTTAAGTGCAACTGCAACAACTTCTGCCATATCTGCCATGGAAGTAGATGATAAACTTAAGAAAGAAGAAGAGGTAGAAGAAGTAGACGAAGAAGAGCAAGAATCTGATTCTGATGATGATGCCATTCCATCGTCATATGTTGATTGTCAATTCAAGCCCACAAATCAAATAAGAGTCAAGTTGACAACAGTGGCGTACATCTGCCGAAAACCCGGGGTATCAATTCGTGATGGGTCCCAAATTTCATGTGCCTTTATGAAAGATTTAAAAATTATTTCCAAGGAAAGTAGTTCAAAAGCTATTGATAAATGTAAAATTCAGAGTGCTCCTAAAATAAGACAAAATAGGTTGCAAAATACTGACCGCCGCGAAAGGTGCCATTTGAAATCATTATATTTTGGTGGGAAAAAGGATGTTAGTTTGACACAAAGCAAATGAAATGGCAAATTTTACAGAACATCCGTAACAGAAGAGTATGTAGTTTTGTTTGAAGGGCATAATGCAAATCACATTCAAGTACTGCGCGAAGTATTATAGAAGGTATGTTTTATTGGTTCAGTTTAGAAGTGTTCTTTCTAAATATTCTTTTATTTCTTTTAGCAATGCTCAATTACTTTGATCGATTTGGGATTACCACAACCGATTTAACTGCCGTTGTCGGCAATAGTACAGCTGTAAATACAAGATATAATGGTGGCATCATTGCTTCAATAGAAAAGCATTTGGAACGGTCTGTTGAGTGGTTTGCGTGTCTGCTTCACATGATTGAATTACCTCTGCAGCATCTATTGCAACATCTGGATGGCGTAACTAGTGTCCCAAATAGTTTCTCCCCTTATATCGGCAAACAGTTATCTAATTGTGAGCAGCTTCCTGTCGTTTTCTTCCAGGTAATTTAAACTAAATTACCAGAGATTGACCCCAAGACTTTGAGTAAGGATCAGCAATATTTTTTACTGATATGCAAAGCTATTGTAACTAGTAAATGTTCAGGAGACTTAGCCAATAGAAAACCTGGAAACCTGTGTCATTGAAGATGGTTGAACTTTGGTGCTACAATTTTTCGACTTCACGGTGCCACAAGGATCCCTTCAAAAAACTTTTTAACTCTGACACAGTGCTTGATGAACGATTACGTAAAATCCAAGGTATTCTGGGTTCTCTGAACTTTTTTTTTTGGAGTGGCAAGTCCATGACAAAGTAGAGTATTTTCATGTATTTAGAGCGCGGTAGATACATATGCGTGTTTAAAATTACTTCAAAGTGTCATAAACTTTCCCCTAACCTAGAGAAAACGACGAAAAATTGACCAAACTTTCAGGTTTGACATAAAAAATAGAAAAAATAGTAAAAAATTGAAACAAACTTTAGATATGATGCAAGTTTATGTTTCTGAAATGTAATATTTTTACGATTTTCGAGTCTTTGATTTAAAATTTGAGTTTCAAATTACTTTACAGTTTCTCAGTTGTTGCTTAGCTTAAAAAAATAGCTGGAAAATCAATTTCCATTATTACCTGTTTTTATCTCTGTCAACAGCAAAAATCACTATATGTAATGTTTGGATTTACTTTCGATCTTTGTACAAATAACATAAAATGCTCACTCTCGGTGTTGTTTCTGGGTTTCAAGACCAAGAGTTCGTAAGTTTGGAATTTGCACATGTGGGATTTGTGGGTTTGGAATTTAAGGGTTTACAATTTATGGGTATGTGGGTTTGGGGTTTTTGGATGTCGGATGACTGGGTTTGGGGTTTAGCGGTTTAGGATTTGTGGTTTTGGAGTTTGTAGGTTTGAGATTTATGCGCTTGTTGGCTGGCAGGTTTGGAGTTTTTGGGTTTGGGGTATAAGATTTTTTATTTTAAAAAAGAATTTTATAAACATAGACATGTCCGACTTGTTTTATATACGAAAACATTGAAAAACGCCATTTTTAGCACTTTTTCTGCAGTTGCGCAAAAATCCTGATGTGATGAAGGTCAATGCTCAATGGATTCGAATTCAGCACCCTAAAATACGTATAGGGGGCGTCCGTTTATCCCACGCAATTTTTTTTTCAAATTGTGGTCCTATGTAATCAATCAATGATACAAGTACGATACGAGCTTCCCATGTAATATGTATATATGTAAGGCACATTCATCTTAAACAAACAAGTCTTACTCACACGTATTATTTGCAGTTCATGCCACTACAAATGCCAGAATTTATAAAACACAAATCAATCCTTTTTATACCACTCAAATATTGCAGAGGCTAAATAATATCAAAAAAATAGCTATTACCGAGTCAGAAATCATAAGCAATCATGATAAAAGTCAAATGCGCGAACCGTTCACACTGGTGGTCAAAGTATCACGAGCTCCGGCACAAAGACTGTAAGGGAAATAAAAATCTAAAGCTACGGATCGTTGGAGGTTATTGGAGGGGAGGGGGGAAATTTCCACGTCAGCAACACCCTCAATGAAAATTATTATACTTTGGGTTTCGGGGATTAGCGCCTGTGTTTCTCATTATTATTAGGTTCAATCGGAAGTGGAATTGCGCGGTTCCTTTTAAAATGGTAGAGAATTGCAGTAGTCACGGTGAGCACGCCGTCGTAGGGTCGTAGGCTTTTAAAGCCACGCCATTCCATGTGGCGGTATTTCAAAATGTCGGATAACCGACAGTGCATGTAATTAAAGATTGTACTTCGTCGCTCCACGAATGAACTGAATAGCCACTAAGTCGACGAAACTGATATTGGAGTCAGCCGTAGGCCACTAAATTTTTTAAATTTCTTGTTGAATTGCGATTAGTATAATGTACTTTCCTTGTCAATCGTATTTGAATTTGCAATGATAAGTCTTGCCGATGATTTGTGTAATGATTTCATTCCTATTTCCATCATTTATACTTCTCTTATGAAAGTAATACGTTTTCGAAACAATATTTTTTTCGGAATAAATATTTATTTATACATTCGGCCACTGACCACCGTAAATGGTGGGAGTTATGAGTTAATGCTGTTCTGCTAATTACTTTTCCCTAACTTGTTTCAAGTTTATATTATCCTGAAATTAAAGTAGGGAAAACCTTTTCTCTATGAGAAAATAACCGCTTATGTTTATGAGCTATTGGTTATATTTGTGATTTTTTTAAACTGGGGGTTCGTTCCAGGCCTAAAATGTTGAGAATTAGTCCGACTTAATGCCCCTGCGCGTAACACTATACCTACAATTTGAGTCTTTTCACTTGTGGAACGTTATATATCTATGTAACGTTGAATTTTCATATTTCATAGAATATGAGATGATTCTAAGGAAAGGTTTTATGATTATTTAAAAAAAAAATTTAATCCAGGGGTCGAAAGAACGTAATGCGGTCTTGAAATTTTGGGGGGGGGGGGGCTTTTT
>JAAAKG020168475.1:0-27897 GCA_010014905.2 Druon quercuslanigerum | reverse complement strand
CAATGTTGCATATTGTTTTCTCACTCTTTCCTTCGAAAACCATAGTTTTTGTTTTATTTACGTTAATTTTAAGGCCCGATTTTTTAAGTTCCGTTTTCTCGAGAATTGCTGATCAAGTTTATTTTTTGTCTCGTCTTTGAATCGTTTGAACATACTCAAGCCAAACTCTAGTTTTTCATAGGAAATTGAGTAAAATAAGGCGATCTAAAAAAAAAAAAAGAAGTTTCCCTGATGCTTGGTACATGGAACATAAAACTCTTCCGCTTCAAAACTAAAATCACGTACATTTCCCGTGCTAATAAAATTCCCGGTTTTCCCCTACGCTGGACAACCTGTTCTTCGATATTTACGCTAATTTGATGATTTGATGATTTGATGAATAATAAATTTACTGGCGGAAGTCTGGTAGTCTGGATAGGCAGATATAGAGGAAGTGGAAGAGGAAGAGACGAATCGATGGATGCAACAACTACAGCAGTGTGCAACCATCTAACGGCTAACGGCTAACCAGTAACCAACTAGCCAAGCGATGTTGGGGGTGGGATACATTGCATGCAGGCAGGCAAAGCAAAGGGTCAGTTACAGATTTTTGCGGGCAGCTCGACCGGCGTTGGGCAGCTGGCGTGCGGTCAGCCACTGCCCGCAGCGCTGCGTCGGTCGTGCATCACCCAGCCACCGTATTAACCCCAAGCCCAAAGCTCCACGTTCTATATGCTTGCTCGTAGAGTGGACCACAGACTCCATGAACGGCGGTCCAGAACCTCGACCAGAAAACCATATCTCAATTCGAAAATGTATCTTATTTGATAAACACTTATAAACAGCCAAGGAAATTAAATAAAGCACTTCTTCAGGTGCATCAACTTTGCGCTGATATTTCCACTGATTTTGGAAAAAAAACCGTTAATTTTCTGCATCAAGGCTTCGAAAGTAAAAAATCCCACATGGTTCGGAGGAAATTACTTCAAACCACAGGTGCCAACCTGTCAGTTACATGTGTTTTGTGCACGGTAATTTTAAGACCCATGTTCTTCATGCTAGTGTATTCAGTCGGTATGTTAAACATTATTTGCAAGTCTTCGATTGATTCTGCCATAAAAACTTTATCATCTGCAAACTCTAACCCACGTACCTTCATGGTCCCGAGGTTCTTTCGAGGGCGTTTTGCATTGTCATCGCTAGAGCATCTAGTATTTAACTTTCTTAGATACGCTTGCTTCTTTTCGTTAACCCCAGGGCGAATTTCATAATTCCAACAAGCATCACCAGCCATTCTTGCTACATCTGCAGTACCACATACCTTAGTCGGCTCTTAACAATATCTGCAAGTCTTCGATTGATTCTGCCATAAAAAATTTATCATCTGCAAACGCTAACCCACGTACCTTCATGGTCCCGAGGTTCTTTCGAGGACGTTTTGCAATCTCATCGCTAGGGCCTCTAGTATTTAACTTTCTTATATACGCTTGCTTCTTTTCGTTAACCTCTAGGTGAATTTCGTAATCCCACCAAGCATCACCAGCCATTCTTGCTACATCTGCAGTATCACATACCTTAGTCGCACTCTTAACAATGATATCCCTGAGCATAGCCCATGCACCCTTTATATCTTTATTGTGTATTAGCGTCTCCAAAAGTGTCCTATGTCTGCGTACATATATCTTATTCTAAAATTCTATTCGCACTGTTGATTTGTTTAAATTTTCTATCTTGATTCGCGCCTGTTTCGTCTTTTCAGTTCTCTTTCTTCTACATCCTTGGCCTATCCTGATTTTTGAAACCAAGAAGTGATGGTCCGTTTTATATTCAGATCCTCTCATTACTCTTATGTCTCTTATCAGTTTTTTTAGCCTTTCATGCACAACAACAAAGTTGTACAAATAATTCTAGAATGTTGTTTTTTCTTAAATTTTGCACTTTTTATCCCCTTTTAAATTCGAGCGATGCTCTAAATTAAGTTCACAAAATTTAAAGTTAAATTGAGGTTAAGAAAAATACTTTTCTAGGAAATGTATTATTATTTTCAATATTATCCTTATTAAATAATGCTATAAAGTTTTTCAAAATCTTAAAAATATTTTTAGAAATTTTTGAAATATGTACTAAATCTTTTGAAATATTTTGACATGTTTCATATATTTCGAAATATTGGTAAAATCATGGAAATCTTTGACATTTTTTTTAATCTTCTAAAATCTTTTGAATTATTTTTTAATTTTTTGCAATCTTAAACACGTTGACGAAATATTTTCAAATATTTGTAAAATGCAATGGTTGAAATCTTTGCAATCTTCTAAAATCTGTTACACTCAAAAAAATATATGAGAAAAAAGATTGTAAGGAATGAAAATCATGTAAACCCACCCTCAGGGGAGACATTATGAATAAAGAAGATAAGTTTAGAATATTTTTTTAATTATAAAGTAAAAAAGTGAGCCTTGATTAATAATAATTGCTTCAGAAATATTTGGTAAATTAATTTGCAACCAGTAAGTATTTGCGGGATTCAATAAACACGATAATATCGTCAGTCGTCAGAGAAATTTCTAATCAGGGTCAGTAAATTTGCAAATTATTTTGGGAAATTTCCACAGAATAACTTTTAGTGAATAATAGAAAAAATACAAACATTGTTTTAAAAATTTAAAAGTAAGACTTTTTTATTTTCACGGCGTAAACAACAACTTACAAAATATTTCTACCACTGAATGTTGCAAGTCAGAAATTTACCATCGAAAGAAGTATTTATTTAGAATGATAAGTTAGTTTTTCATGAATTATGTAAGCGTTTCTTCTTAAAAATGTTGAAAACATATTATTTCTCATTTTATTTTGAAAACTACCTTGGCCTTTTTTTATTTCCCGTTATTTTCAATTTTTGTTGTTAAAATATTTTTTTAAAATAGTCAAAGTAGGCGCCCTCTCAATACCCGGCATCATTTCCAATCATTTCCCTTACTTGCCATACTTTCATTAATTCCCTTCCCTAATTTCCCCTATCTTTATCTACTTACTCTTCCCTAAGTTTTTCTTATTTCTTCTCAATTTATTTAGCATACTCCCACTCCGCTTACTTCCCCTTATATCTCCTGACTTCCCTCTTCTAATTTCCTCTGACTGTCCCTACTTTCCCTCCTTTTTAACCCCTTACGTATCCTTTGCTCTTTTTCTTCATTTTTCCTACTTCCCATACTTTCCTATCCTTTGCACTCACTTCCCATAATTCATCTCCCTTCCCCTCCCCTAATTTTTCCCACTTACCCAAGCATACCATACTTTCCCTCCCCTAATTTTATCTACTTTCCCTCCTCTAATTTCCTTTACTTCTCCTCCAGCATTTCTCCCTTCTTCCCATAATTCCTCTACCTAATTTCCACTTACTTTTTCTACTTACCCCCCCATTTCCCTTCAGTTCCTCTACTTTTCCGTCGCCTCATTTGTCCTACTTCCCCTCTCCTCATTACTCCTTATTCCTCGTACTTTTCCTCCACAAGCATATATATATATATAACTATATATAATTTTTTCGCCTGGGTCTTCACATTCCGCCTTACTTAACGTAGCTTCTCTGTGCCCATTTTCGTTCGCTATTCCTACTGCTCTTCCATAATTTATTCTCCTTTCCCCTAGTTCTCCTCTCCTCATTTTCGTCCTGGGGAAAAAATTCAGTTTTTGTTCTGTTTTTGTTCCATATGTGATCGGAAAAATAATCATAGATATTGCAAGTATTACTTTTAAAAGTGATAACTTACCATAAATAATGGAAAAATTCCAAATTCCATGGTAAAATAAATGTTCCTATTTAAAATAGGGGTACAAAATTATTCGGAATATTCCATAATTTCTATTCAGCCAATACCTATGATTTTTTTTTAATGGACCTGTAAAAGTCACAGATTTTTAAAAGCAGACTTTTGTAGCAACTCTGATTTAATGATCCTGAAATTGATTTTATAGTTTGAGCTCCCAGCTTTTATGGGATCGACATACTTTCTTACTTTGTGATCACTCCGACGAGCTACTGAGTTACTAATTAGAGGGTCAAAGAGAAACTTCCGCATCTTTCCAAGTTCCAATACAATGGCTCCAATAAAGGATAAATTCCTCATGAGAATCGTTTTAATACAAAAACACTTGAAGAAAGTTGATACAAATCGTTTCGTTAAGTAACACAGGCACACGCACACAAATAAAAGTTCCATGTGCGGTGAGCTGGACCACCATATCCTCATTTTTTTTTTTTTTTTGGTCGCTGAATCTGAATCTGCTGCCAAATTCGAATTCAGCGACCCTTAAAACATATAGCTATGGTGTTCTAGTTCACCGCACGTGACACTTTTATTTTTGGTGTACCGCAGTAATTCTTCAAAAGAATGATCACATATTTTTCAAGGTAACAGTTTTTTTTTTGTATAATTTTAAAAAGCGTTATGCACAATTTGAAAATTATGAATTTTTAGTGATTTAGTTTCACGTTCCTAATTTTAGAATACTTCAATTTTAAACAAAGTTTGGAGTTGTTAAAGTGTCAATTGTGCAATTCTAAAATGGTCTGAAGTTTCTTATTTTTTTAAATGCTCAATCAGGAATGTTTCTATTTTGCAATGTTTAGTTATGTTATATTATTTCTGTTAACCTACTAAAAATTAATATCAAATTAACAGTTTCCAATCATTTTTTATTTTTATTATTTTTTATTCGGATTCAGCGATTCCGAAAACATATGGATAGAAAAAAAATTAAAGACGCTTGAAATTTTGGAAGGCCTACTGTAATTCTTTACAATCCGTTGAAATCGAATAAAATACCATAAAAATTCCATGAAATCTGATAATATTTCCTGAAATTCAGGACAATTTATTCAAATACCATGAAGACTTTTAAAATCCTTTAAAGTCATTGGAATCGTCGATAATCTTATTAAATCTATTAAACCACTTTTAAAATCCCTTGTAATCTTTTAAAATATTCCGAGACCTCATAGGTCCTATAAAATCTTTTCAAATCGTCAAAAATTCTAGGAAATTCCATAAAACTGCATAAAACACTGAAATTCTTGAAGATATCATAAAATTCCTTAAGAATTCTTTAAAATATTTGTAAATCGTTGGAATTTTGAAATCATTAAAATTGCTTTAAACCTTTAAAATCGCATTAAGTTTTTCAAAATCTTTAGGAGGTTTAGGAAATTCTTCTTGGTTCATTCTCTAAAAAGCTCTTGAGATTTGAAATAATAATAAATTTATAAAATTTAAAAAATTCCTTCAAATTTTTGAAAACTGAAAATTCCTGAAGAGAATAAAAATCCTTGGAAATTCTATGAATTTCCTTTAAAAGTGTTAAAATCCATTAGTTGGGGGTTAAAACTTGAATTACTTTATCAAAAATTAATTTTTTTAATTGAAGATTCATGGTTTTAGTTGAAAATTCAACTGTTCGGTTTTGTTAAAAACTTAACTTTTTAGTTTAAAAATTCAACTATTTAGTTAAAAATTTTTGTATTCTTTAGGAAAATTTTGTTTAAAATAATTTTTTCAACCTAAAATTGGACCATTAGACTGAAAATTAACTATTTTGTTGAAACTTCATATTTTCAGTGTCAAATTTCAACTGTGTTGTATGGAAAATCCTACTTTTTTCTTAAAAATGAAACAGTTTAAAAATGAAACTGTTTTGTACAAGATTCTTTTTTTTGTATTGAAAATTTTTTTTTAAATTAAAATTAAACTATTCCATTTTTGGCTGGAAAGTGATCTTTTTAGTTTAAAACTTTAACTATTTGGATAAAAATGTATGCAATTTGATAGAAATTCCTCTTTTTGGTAGAAAATTAATCTTCTTGGTTCAAAAGGGAACTCTTTGGTTAGAATTTTTTATATCTGGTTAAAAATTCGTGTTTCTTAGTAAAAAAATAATCTTTCTGGGGGAAAACTCTACTATTTGAATCAAAATTAATTTTTTTGTTGAGAATTCGTCTTTTATCGTCGAAAAGTCAACTGTTTTGTATAGAAAATTCGTACTTTTGTCTTGAATATCGGATAGTTTGTTTAAAAATGCAACGGTTTCATGGAAGACTAGTTCTGTTATTGAAAATTAATTTTCTTAAGGATTTTTTTATAAAAAGTTGATCTTGTTTGTTTAAAAATTTAACTTTTTGGTTCAAAACTAATGTTAGTTTTTGAAAATTCGTTTTTTTTTTGTACAAAAAAGATAATCTTCTTTATAGAAAATTCAATTATTTATTTAAAATTTTATGTATTTTGTTAAGAATTTGTTTTTGATTTTTAGTATAAAAAATGTCGTCTTTTTAACATAAAAATTTAACTACATGGTTACAAATTTGTAACTTTCTTGTCTTTGTAAGACATTTTTTTCTTCATTGATTATAGAAATTCTTGTGTTGAGGATTCAAGTATTTTTTTAAATAATTCCTCTCATGTGGTTCAATTGGACTGTTATTTATGTAAAATTCACAAGTTTCCTTGGTTCGGATATTAATTGTTACATTTTTTGTGATTTAATGTTTTTTGGTTGAAAATTCGCAATTACTTGTTTGAACGTTCAACTACTTTCTTACTTCATAATAAATAGTAAAATTTGTTCAAAGCCCCCTCTAAACTAAAAATAAGGTCTGATAATACGGGCCTACAAAAAAAAATTTATGCGGAATTCCGAAGTTAGCTCTTCTTTTCTTCCTAACCTGTACATTTTTTAACCTCAGAAACTCCTTTTTTGTACATTGCACAACCCTACAAATAAGTAGGAGTATCTACGTACCAGACTAGTCAATTCTTACATATTTTGCGTCCCGGAAATCGATTACGAAGTAGGCATTACATAGTTAGCTCTTGTTTTCTTCGGATTTGGATTCAGCGACTTAAAATACGTGAGAATTCAACTATTGTGGTCCATCGGAACTCCTGCTCTTTTTGTAGGGCTGTGGAATATACGTATTGTTTTTAAATTACGGAATTTTGAGTTTAGGAAGAAAAAAAGAGCTATCTTCGGAATTGCGACATCAGATTCGGATGCAGCGACCTAAAACAGGTAAGGACTAACTAGTCTCGTCCGTCGGAACTTAGAGGACTCAAATTTGTCTGGGAAATTAAGAGGCTCTTATTAATCTATGTGCCTGGTATAGAAATTTTCAAATTCCCACTCTGGATCCGCTCTTACCTCCAGTCCACTTCTCTGGACCCGCGGCTTGATTGAAAAAAAATCAGCACCCATTATGACGCATGAGATTGCTTAGCGGCAAATTGAAGGGATAATATTAGATTTACTGGGATTACTGCGATTACTGGCATATTTATGGAATCATTGAAGCTGGGAAAGGAAAAGGACCATTACGCAGAGAGAAAGAGCACCGTTCTTGCGACGATCTCGGGGTCAATTAAAAGACCACAATATGCGTCGAGAGTTTACCTGCAACCTAACCAATAAGGCATTCTATCGTATTCTGCGCGTATCGAGACCCTTTCCCACGAGGACGACGATCCGGCAAGGCTGCCCTAACGATACAAGAGAGCTTCAAGCAAGACTTGAGACTGGGGTCGCACCCAGTAGTCCCGTCGCATACTCCATGCACGTAATGTGTCTGAGAAAATTTATTAATTCAAGATAAACTTAATATATATCGCCTTCTGACTTCATTTATCAGTAAATGCTTGTTTCTTACAGATCTAATAACATCAGACTTACAGAAAATAAAAGTAGTTTAAAAAATAATTTTGCAGTAAGGGACGCCCATAAACTACGTTACCGATTTCAGGGGGGCCCAAACTACAGATGGCAATAGGGTTTAGCGGGGGGATGCGTGTTCCTTATGCCATCAGACTTATAGAGAATAAAAGTAGTTTAAAAACTATTTTTCTATTAAAGGTTGTCCATAAACTACGCTCCCGATTTGAGGGTTTCCAAAAACTACGCATGGCAACAGAGATTGGCGGGGGATGCGCGTTCAGTGTAGATCTTACAGCATCAGACTGATATAAAATAAAAGTAGTTTAAAAGCTATTTTTGCAGTACGGGGCCGTCCATCAACTACGCTACCATTGGTATGGGAGCCAAAAACGACGGATTGCAATAGGGTTTCGCGAGGTAATGCGTGTTGTTTATAGATCTGACAGCATCAGACTTACAGAAAATAAAAGTAGTTTAAAAACTATTTTTGCACTAATGGACCGTCCATGAACTACGTTACTAAATTTAGGGGGGCCAAAAACTACTGTTGGTTCTACGAATAGTGGGGTAAATACGTGATCCTCCCAGATCTAAAAACATTCATCTTATCGAAAATAAAAGTAGTTTAAAAACTATTTTTTCAGTCAGGAGCCGTCCCTCAACTACGTTACCAAGTTGAGAGAGACCAAAACCACTGTTGGTACTAGGAATGGATGGGGTATATACGTGATCCTCTCATATCAAAAAAAAATTTATCTTACGGAAAATAAAAGTAGTTTAAAAAAGTATTTTTCAGTCTGGAGGCGTCCATGAACTACGTTACCAAGTTGAGGAGGCCAAAACTACTCTTGGTACTACGAATAGTAGGGTAAATACGTGATGTTCCCAGATCTAAAAACACTTATCTTATCGAAAATAAAAGTAGTTTAAAAACTATTTTATGAGTCAGGAGGCGTGCATGAACTACCAAAACTACTGTTGGTACTAGGAATGGAGGGGGCAAATACGTGCTCCTCTCAGATCAATAAACATTGAAATTATCGAAAATAAAAGTAGTTTAAATACTATTTTGGCAGTAAGGGGACGTCCATCAACTACGCTACCATTCGTATGGGGCCAAAAATAACGGATTGCAATATGGTTTAGCGAGGGAATGCCTGTTGTTTATAGATCTAACAACATCGCAAACTTACAGTAAATAAAAGTAGTTTAAAGACTATTTTTGCACTAATGGGTCGTTCATGAACTACGTTACCAATTTCAGAGGGGCTAAAAACTACTGTTGGTACTAGGAATGGTGAGGTAAATACGTGATCTTCCGAGATCTAAGAACATTTATCTTATCGAAAATAAAAAGTAGTTTAAAAACTATTAACTGATCGAAAATAATAGTAGTTTTAAAAGTATGTTTGCAGTAAGGGGTCGTTCATAAACTACGTTATCAATTTTAGCGGGAAATAAAAGTAGTTTAAAAACTATTTTCGTCAGGGACCGTCCATAAACTACGTTACCAATTTGAGGGGGGACAAAACTACTGCTTGTACTAGGAATATTGGGAGTTAATACGTGTTCCTCCCAGATCTAAAAACATTTAACTAATAGAAAATCTTAGTAGTTAAAAAACTGTTTTTGCAGTAAGGGGTTCTCCAATTAATTACGTTATCAGTTTAAAGTTGCAGGGGGTCGCGCCAAAAACTGTATTTGATAACAGGAGGGATCAGTGGAAGGAACTCTTGGAACTGAGGTAAAGTTTAGTAAACTTTCTGACTTTACCCTCTTTTCCGCAGCTCCCTCTTTATAGTTTTTAAAGACTTCTTTTTCCCCTGTTTTCAAGAAACAACCTTTTTTAATTGAAAAGCCTGCTTTTATTTTTTTGATGAAAATTTAAATATTTGGTTTAAAAGTTATATTTTCGGTAATAAATCCACTACTTGATTGAAAGTTTAACTTTATTGTTAAAAATTTATTTTTTGGATGAAGATTCATCTTTTTGGTTACCAGAGAGGTTCAGCTGCAGAATATTGATAAGTGTTAACAAGTGTCACGTAAAAAAAAGGTAATTTCAGGGTGGGGAAAAATTTAAACATTACTTATGTGGGCTATAGATCGCTATCGTTGTGGAAATTATTATTTCTCTATTTTTTTTTCTAAAAGTCTTTCTCCGGATTAACGTAGTTTCAATTCTTATTTCTGAAAGATCCACAATGCTCTAGGACCAACAGGGAACTAACTGGAAATTTTTTTTTTTGCTTTATAAAAATGTTTCTTCGGGTGTACCTATGTACGTAGTTCCATCTCCCGCTTCTGGAAGATACTCAACTTTCGAGGACCAACAGGGAATGTTTAAAATAATTTTTAATACCTAGATGGGGGAAAAATCAAATATTCCTATATTGATTTATAAAGAAATCTAGTTCAAGAAATAGGACCAGCTTCCGATAGTGAAAGATTTGCAACTTCCTGGGACGAATAAGGAATGTTTTAGAAAGTTTGGAATTTCGGGACGGGATAAAAGTTCAATTTTCCTATGATGATGGGCTGTAAATCACTCTGGTTTTGAAAACTATTATTATTTTTTTGCTTCTAAAATTTTTGTTGTTAGATTTTCCTAGGTTCAGCTCTCGCTTCTGGAAGATACAAAATTTTTTAGAACCAACAGGGAATTTTTTCGATAATTTTGAATTTCTGGATCGGAGAACAAATCAAAAATGTCCCATATTGGCCTAAAAATCAATGTGACTCAGGAAATTATTTTTTTTTCTAAAAGTTTGACTTTAGAGTTATGTAGTCAGTACTACAACTTCTAAAAGAATTTCGAAAGCCTGTGGCCAGTAGGGAATATTTGAAAAAATTTGAATTTTTGGATGAGTTCGAAGTAACACTGAACTTAGAATTGTACAAATTTGTAATTAAATTAAAAGAGGCGTATTTGTGTGTGTGTGATAATTTATGACGTTTTTAAAATTAAATTTGATAAGAAGCATAAAATCAGAATGGTCATAAAAATTCCTCCTGTTCGTGGGACAATTCCAGGTTTTGACTGAGAATAAAGTTCGGGCCAATCGATCGAAATTCGATTGATATTCCAGAATCGATTTCGGTTCATGGCTCCGCCAACTCTGAAAAGAGGAACAATCGCGTTCGGAGGCAGAATACGAAAAACTCGTGTGAAATACAAAAGAATGAAGGACAAAAAGCGAGATGGGCTGAGAAAATAAAAAAAGATAAAAGAAATCGATTACACTGACTAGACAGCAGTGTTTCACACGTCGAGCTATTAACCAGTGAATCACGAGTTATTAGTAGTCATCGACTGTGCAATCGTGATGGCTATGGCTATACCGCCGGACAGAAGATGACTATGTAGTAGACGACAGTTCGAAAGCTTGGCACGTTTCATATTCCCTTCTTTTATATCTTTGTCTTTTTTCATCTCTCGTATAATCACTCTGGGAATTCTATTATTTACGTCGATCGTTGTATGTTGTGTCGCACATGGGGACGCATACGCAACTCGACGTTTAACGCAATTACAGCGACGTTCGAGTATCTACGTGAAGAAAATCTCGATGGTACCTCACGCAGCCAAGTACCTGACTTTACGCTCGAAGAGGTACCGAAGCCCGGTTTACTTTTAGGGACCCGGAGCCTCGATACTCTCGCTAAATACCAACTTCCGGCATGGATTCTGGATTCTACGCACTCAACGACCACCTTGGCGAACTTGGATTTTGGACGTTTCCGGTCATCAGATATTCCTACACAGGAAGATCTTCCTGCACACAGCTACACAGAAAAAAGTGGGGCTCGGAAGCGTTTCAGGTAATCATTCAAGCAGGGTAATCGTCAGCTGATTTCCGTGGAAAGTTTACCTCAGTTACTGTAATAGGTCTTGAGTTATGACCTCTCAAAGTCGGCCATTTTTACCTGTTTTCAGGTGCCAAAAATGGAGTGACGTTTTTTCAAAATAAATCGTTACAGGTTGAATATGCTTTGGTGACATTGAATGTATGGAAATCTGCGTAAATCGAGAAAAAAATCTAACTAGTTATTTATTTCGGGATTTGTCAGGTTTCAAAACAACTTCATTTTTTTATATTTTTTATAATTTCGTTAAGTCATTCTGTTTCGTTAAAATTTCAAGAGTTTGATTTAAAATTCATTGTTTTGGATATGAAATTTAACTATTTCGGTAAAAAAAAAATTCATTATTTGGTTAAAAATTAAATTGGTTCATAGAAAACTCGTCTTTTTGGCATGATAATTCAACATTTTAGATCAAAAATTTTTTCTTTATTGACTAAAAAATAATTTGTATTATAAATATGAACTATGTCACTATTTATTAAGAATTTATCTGTTTTGTTTAAAAATTTAGCTACTTTGTTGAAAGTGGAACTACTTCGCTTTTAGTGAAAATTCTTTATTTTGTTGATTGAAACTAATAAAAAAATTTCTTAAAAATGTATTTTTTTAGTTGAAAATTAATTGTTTTAATTGAAAATATAATTGTACAATGTTTGGTTCAAAATTTATCCTTTTAAGTGGAAAACTCATCTATTTTGCTAAAAATTGTATGCCCAGGAAGTTGGCAACGCCAACTTTAAATTTCCAAAAAATGAAACTTGTGCTGAATTGTGCTAGGTTTGTGCTATTTTGTGCCGTAAATGATTTTTTGAAAAAATCCAAATTTGACCCAAAAATCACAAAACATTTTTTTACCATCTTTACGTAATATTAAAAAAAAATAAGAATTCCGAAAATCTGAAACTTGTACTAGGTTGTGCTAGGCTAGCACAACAAATAATTTGGAACGCATTCTTTACCAAAAATTTTCAAAAATACGAATTTTGAAAATCTGAAACTTGTGCTAGCACAACAAAGAACTCTGATGTTAATTTTCACTGGAATTAATATTTTCCCCAAAAAACCGAATTTTTTAAACTTGGAACGCATTCTTCATCCAAAATTTTAAAAAATACGAATTTCGAAAATTCTGAAACTTGTGCTAGCAGAACAATTAACGCTGATGTTAATTTTCACGGGAATTAATATTTTCCCCAAAAAAACGGATTTATAGAAAATTCTTCCTTCCTTAAATAGTTTTTTCATTAAGAATAAATATTGCATCAAAACATTAATACTGTCCAAATAATTTGAAGAACCCAGCACAAGCTACAGATTTTCGAAATTCGTATTTTTGAAAATTTTGGGTAAAGAATGCGATCAAAGTTTAAAAAATCCTGTTTTTTGGGAAAATATAAATGGCAGTGAAAATTGACATCAGAGTTATTTGTTGTGAAATTCCTATTTTTGAAAATGTTGTGTAAAGAATGCTTTCCAAGTTTTAAAAATCCGGTTTTTTGTGAAAATATTAATGTCAGTGAAATTTGACATCAGAGTTATTTGTTGTGCTAGCCTAGCACAACCCAGAATAAGTTTCAGATTTTCGAAATTCCTATTTTTGAAAATATTGGGTAAAGATGGTAAAAAAATGTTTATTTTTTATTTTTGAGGTCAAGTATTGATTTTTTTTTAAATCCTGTACGGCACAAAACAGCACAAACCTAGCACAATGCAGCACAAGTTTCATTATTTAAA
This sequence comes from Druon quercuslanigerum, assembly GCA_010014905.2. Lineage (NCBI taxonomy): Eukaryota > Metazoa > Arthropoda > Insecta > Hymenoptera > Cynipidae > Druon > Druon quercuslanigerum. The sequence continues at coordinate 14,613 of JAAAKG020168475.1, read as the reverse complement.
ATTCTGAAATGGCCTCTTTTATAGTACCTAGCAGAACATTTGTTTTTTCGAAAAAATCAATTGGCAAGGCTGAAGTAAAAAAATGTTTTTTTGATTTTTGTGGTTAAATTTTGATTTTTTCAAAAAATCATTCACAGCACAAAACAGCACAAACCTAGCACAATTCAGCATAAGTTTCATTTTTTTTTTATTTTTCTCTTTGTTAGACGATTGATCTGCTTAGTTAGGAACTAACCATCTCGTTAAAAAATGATATTTTTCTTCAAAATAATTCTTTCTCATTTAATGTATTTTTTCTTACTTGAAACTTAATGTATTTTATTGAAAAATCAACTATTTCGTTAAAAGTTCATCTATTTTGTTGAAAATGCAACAGCTCGAAGTTTTAACATATGTGGATGTACTCGAGGATTTACTATTTTTTAAAGAAGAAATGTAACATAAGATTTTCCAATTATCCCCTCTCATAAAAACAGTACGATTTTATCAAACCTTTTTTTTCAAATCTTTTTATGTGACTTGTAAAGATGTTCCTTATAAAAATTGTATATGACTTATCACTAGAGGTCTTTCAAATAAATTTAGAAACACTCTTTGGTTCATTAACATTATTTTATGATTGAAACAGGGTGTCTAAATGGCCGGGAAATCGGGAGCGACACGGTAATTTCAAATAACCTGATCACTAGACATCGTCGTGTGAGGTTGTTTTTATACCTAATAAATTAATTCATAAAGATCACGAAAAATAAGAAATTGGTCAGGGAATTGTCAGGAAATTTCGAAATTGAGATCTGGTAGCAAACCTGATTCGAAATAAATTATTTTTTCAGTACAGTTTGTGGAACCGAGAATTCCTTCCTCAGAACTCTAGGAAGCAAGGCAAAGTTTCCGGAACTCAAGGCAGGGACCTCAAATTGGAATTTCCCACAGGATTTAGGACACTCGCGACTTGGAGGATCAGACTGTGCTCGCTGCTCAGTGAGGCGTAGATACGCAAACTTAACCGGGTCGCCAGGTCGCATCCAGAATCCACCATCCGTCGTCTTGCCGTTGCTCTAATCCCTACTGTGTACCAATTACCTCGTCCACTCTGGCTCTCGTTCATGCAAATTGGGTTTGGGTTGCAGAGGCAGAGACCTCCTGCCTAAACACTATTGTGTCGCCACAACGACTCTGTCGTTTGCTTTATTCCTCCCTTAAAGGCCAGTGTCCAAGGAAACGGCCGTAAAATTGCTCCAACAAGAGAGAAGACACTTCTGACGCGGTGATTCCACCGTGAAAGTGTAACAATGCCTGAGCAATGGGCTATCGCTCTCGCTAAGAGAGGCCACTACGGTGCCGACAATGTATTATAAAGGTCTCCTCGTAATCGCTCTATTTATGTGGGTTTTCATAGTCCGGGTCCACCACCATGATGACCACCTGAAAGTAGACAAAATCCTTTCTGGATCACCGAAGCTTCAATTGGTCCAGCTTGGCTCCACGTTCCTCTAAACGGATTATCTCCTCATGACAGTCTCCTCGTGCCAGTCTTCTTTCATCGTTTTATTTTGTGCTCTTCTTTGTAACAAGAAGGATAAATGTAACTTCTTCAGTCACAGCATATAATTCTTTTTTGAAAGGTTAATACCAAGACATCGTTTCTTCCTAATTTATTTTGAAAGGGGAACCTGCCTCTTATGGACTCTCCTCGTGCCAGTCTCCTCATGCCAATCTCCTTTTACCAGATTCCTTTCATTCTTTTATTTTGTGCTCTTTTTTGCAACAAGAAGGCAAAATCCATCTTCTTCAGTCACAGAAAATAATTCTTTTTTGATAGTTTAGTGCAAAGACATGTTTGCTTCTAAATTTATGTTGGTAGGGGAACCTGCCTCTTATGGAACATCGAAGTTTCAATTGATCCATATTGGCTCCACTTTCCTCTGAACGGATTATCTTCTCATGCCAGTCTTCTTGTGCCAGTCTCCTCGTGTCAATATCCTCGTGCCAGTTTGTTTCATCGTTTTATTTTATGCTCTTCTTTACAACAAGAAAACTAAATGAAACTTCTTCAGTCATATCAAGTAATAATTTTTTGATAGTTACATGCAAAGACATTTTTGTTTCTAAATTTATCTTGAAAGGGGAACCTGCACGTTTCGGAATTTTGCTTCAATTGAATATTCAGTGGATCTTCACTCATGTTTCAGCAAAACGGCTTTAAAAAATCCACTTACATACAAGAGTCTTTCAAGTGCCAGATAGTCAAGCAGTAGTGCTTTGAGTTTTTTACCGATAACCTGAATTTTGAACAAAAATGTTAATTTTCAATGAAATAGTTCAATTTTTAACCGTAAAAAAAATAATTTTTGACCAAACATTTCCATTTCAAACCAAGTTGTTCAACTTTCAAGCAAAATATACGAGTTGACAATAAATCGTTTCATCTTTATCGAAATACTTAAATTTTCAACCTAGGAAGATAGATTTTTAAATGAAAAATAGTCAATTGTTGAAATATTTGAATATTTAATTGTTTTGAAATATTAATTGAAAAATAGTTGCATTAATAACTAAGTATTTAAATCTTTAAGCCAAAAAAAAAACATTTTTAGTAGACTGTTAAATTTTTACCCATGAAAAATGAATTTTCAACCAAGAACTTTTCTACAAAAAAAAGAGTTTTAAATATAAAAAGACCAAGCTTTTCTATCCAAAAAGACGAATTTTCCACTAAATAATTAAATTTTAATAAAAATAGTTGAATTTCCAATCTACAAAGATAAATGGTCAAACAATGAATTTCAGAGTTGATATTTCGTTAAAAAATAAATTTTCATTTAAATTTTACATAGGTGTTATTAAGAACTTAAAGCCTTCAATTAATAAAGTTCCTTTCATATATCAAGATTTATGAAAACTCTAAATTTTCGTTAATAAATTGAAACGTTCTTTAGTCGGTATACAGAAACTTATTTCAATTTGGCTCGTCCCAACTTTTTTCAAAATTTCTCCAATAAATCAATTAGCATATTATAATATATATTTTAATCGTTTAAAAGAAAAGGCAGTAAAAATATCATTCACGTCCGCAAAAAAGCTCGAAGTAGCCGGAAATTTTTTTTTGTTAGTTTGCCTAACGATCCCTGTAAATGGTATTAAAATTAATCATTGTTTGTGAAACTGCTGACTAGAATAGTGGATCCTTCACGTAAGAAGTTGGGGTCGAGGAGAATAATCTACATTTGAGAACAAGACTCAGGATCCCCAAGAGCTGTAGGGATAGTTTCAATTTCGTAACGCCAATCCAATCATGTAAATCAGGACTGGCATTATTAGTGGTAGCAATCGAAGTCTCCTACGCCATGCCATGGAGGACCAACCGGATCGAGGACGATGCAAGGGTAGTGGCCTCCAACTAATCCAGGGTTTACCTAATCGCCTATCTTCCTCCCCTCTTCCCTATTCGCTATTTCCTATCCTCTCTGCCTCTCTCCCTCTTTCTCCTCCTGGCCCGGCAATTTCGGTCGTTCACAAAGCGGCTTACAGTTGCACCCCTTCCTGCCTTTACTCGCAAGCTCGAGCTGTTCCAACAGTGTATTCGTCCCTGATCGATCAATCGACCTGCATCAATCACAGGATGCAGGATCTCTTGTTAAATTACGTTCACAGTTCCTAAACTGATACCAAATCTCGCTTTAGTATACTAGATAGATTTAGCTGCATTTTTTCGAACATTACTTCGGGTGGCACATTACCCTATGTACCAAATTACCCTAGGTACAACATTATCCCTGTTGCGATATTACCTCATCTGCTACATTAACCTGTGTGCCACATCACCCAAGGTACCACATTATCCCAGGCGCTATATTACCCCATGTTCCACATTGCCTTATGTGCCGTATCCCTTAGTGCCACATTTCTCATCATTGCCCCACTTTATAGTACGTTATTCCTCTATCATCTACCTCTACCGGGTCTACCCCCTAGTCCCAAAGTTCCTCCTGTCACTTCACCCTTTTCTCCCTTTTCAAACTTCTTCCTCCTCTACTTCCTTACTTACCCGGCTAACACTCCCGTTCCCCTACTTCCCTTCCCTATCCCTCAATTTCTCTCTCCTACTCGCCATCATACATCCCCATCATTTACCCTCATTTTACCACTCCTCTTACTACCTCTTCCCTCATTACCCATCAATTCCTCTACTTCACTTGTTCCCGTCCCATTATTACCCCTCTTTGCGTGTAGTGTCTCCTCCATAATTTCCCCTAGTTCCCCTCTCCTCTTTTCCCGTCACTCACCTTCGTAGAAAAATCTATGATGGACGAAAGGACACCCGATCAAAATATAAGGGTTTCTATCCCGGACTACGTAACCCTAAAAATTTATCAATTTTAAAATATGAAAATCATGCATAATAGTCTAAGAGCAAGACACTAGACTTTCCTTCATCTTGGATTTTCAAAAAAAACCTAGTTTATTTTTTTTTAATCCCGCTATCATTCTAATTTTTAGGAAAAATTAATTTTGTAATAATTAAGGTACGTGGGATATGCTTAGTGACCATGGTGGCTCGTTATTACCCTATATGCAAACTATCATTTCTCATTGTTTTAACAAGATCCGCGATAACGCAAAGTCCCGTGTGGCTGGCTCTTAGACTAGAAGTGACTATAAAACTGAATCTTTTGAATATATTTTCGAAAAGATTTATTGTTAACACCGCCGCTGCGCCTCGAGCATACATGAGCGAAAGATTTGACTGACAACTTCCCCACTCAAAGCTTCACGCAATTAATGGACGTGGTTAAATAAAAATGAAATTTTTAATGTTAAAAATATAAGAAATATTATTGGCGGATTGGCACACGAAACGTGCAGGGGTAATTAAGATAAAATTTTTTTTCTCTGAGCCCCTCTCCAGATACCACTTTTTCCTCCAACCGTACCAAGATACTGCTTATTTCCTGATACCCCCACCCTTTTGCCCTACTCCACTCAGATACAAAAAAATTTCCGATACCACTTTTTACCATTTACCTCCTGGATGCAAAGTTTTCCCCCCAACCCTCCAGATACCACATTTTCCCCTTCACTCACATCATTGTCCTTTTTCGCATTTTTTGAATACTGAAAATGTGTAAATTCCGTCATAAATATCTCTTAAACTTCTTCCATGGGGACGCAAAAACTACCCCCTGCAAGTGCAATGAAGATTTTTCAGTGTATTGCCCTTAGTTATTATTTTTTTCTCATTTTTTTATAGCTCCTGATGACAGAATAAGTTAAAACATTTGATGTATTTCTTAATCAATTTTTAATTGTTTAAGCAATTTTAGTTCATAGGAATAAGTATATCCCCATGAAATATCGCGAATCAAGGGTATTATATCAACTCTATTATATGTTTAACGACCTTTGTAGTGTGTAAATTTTGGTTTAAAATGTTTTTTAATTGTTAAAACAATTTATTTGGTCTGTATTCAAGTTTTTGTAAAAAGAGCTAAAAATCGTACTTTCTGCTAGTTGCTTGATCAGTCGGAACTTGTGACAGGAAAATGCTAGATAAACATGTTTTTCGCTATTTTTTCAATAAGTTTCCTTAATTCTCCTAATTCTTAGATGTTTCAAAATATTGCTTAATGTTGGAAGAAAATGTATGTGTTTAAAAAAATTATTATTTTATTATATCCGCAAATTAATTGTATTTTTTAAATGCGATAGTCAAATTAATAAATGTTCAGAAGTAGGTGTTAAAGTTCAATTTTGAGACCATAGCTTCATCAAAACTACCGTTCGTTTTCGATATTATAAGATAATTTTTCTAAACACGTAAAAATTGTTTCAAAAATTAGTAGTTGGTTCAAAATTTACGAATTAGGAGAAACTGACGGGACTTGTTAAAGTTGCAGTAGGCTAAATGTAGGCTAAAATGTTGGTTCTTGTTTTAAAAAACGAGCAAGAAAGTAGAAATTTTTAGCTTTTTCCGTCGAGAAGTTGGTCTAAAAATAGAAATTGTTTAAACAATAAAGAAATAATTAAAATAAAAAATATAAACTCAAGTTCATGAAATTTAATGTATCTTTTATAAAATACCCTTAATTCGCGATATTCTATGAAAATAAAAATGTCTAAATAAACAGAAATTGCCGAAAAAATAAAAAATTTATTAACAATTACAGAAAGTTTGGTGATTTATTAATTTATGAGGATCTATGGGGAGAAATAAGAAAAAAGTAGTCATTGTAGACAATGCTTCGAAAAATCATTATTGAATTTGCATGGAATAGTTTTTAAGGCACCATGAAAGGGGTTTAGGGAGCTGAAATAAAAAATAAATGGTGAATTTTTATTTCTCAAAGACTTTTCCTGAGATCGTAGAATAATTTATTCGAAGTTCCACATTTTTGACTAAATTTACAAAAATATTCCTTATGGGCCTTTTAACGCCACCCTATTAGCTCTTCAAAAACTATAGACCTCAATTTTTGTACAAATTAATATTGAGATAAAAAATAAACGTACGAAGATAATTCTTGAAGCTCATTGCACATTTTTGGTTTCTGAAAATGTAGTGTTTATGAGCAAAAACTTTCGCTTAATTCTTAAAAAAAATGTATTTTCTTGGGAAAATACAAATGGATATGATCAATAAGTAAAGGTCGAATAACATTGCTTACGTAAGGATTTTCGAATCTTTCAATGTTGGGTATTTTTTTCGGCTAGAGAAAAAAAATGACGATGGATGACGATGGCAGTTTCAAGATGTGGGGCTAAGCTTGCGCTTCGTGTGAGCGCTACAAGACTAAAAAATTATTTTGTGCCCGACTTCAATAGAAATTCAGATTTTTTCATCCGCCATTTGTGACAGAGGCTTTAAAGAATTGAAGATGTGCGCCCTAGGGCGAAAAAAGCTGCGACCATAATGAAAAAGGTTAATTAAAATTTTTTCGAAGCAATACAAAGGTGCGCGCTTAGCCCCTAACTAGAAAATAATAGAGTGGGTGCTTAACCCTACGCTTTTTTTTCGTGTCCTATGGACAAAATTGTTGTCGAAATATCACTCCATCAAACTCTACCAGTGCTTTTTTTATAACTTTATTTTTTTATTAAAGATTAAGTATGCAAAAAGTGTAAGCGCTTAGCCCTGGTCTCCCCTGCTTTTTAACTTTTTCACTCATCAGGAAATAATTACTAATTGACTGAAAATCTCAAAATGCTGTATCTGTGTAGGCAAAAGCTATATCTGCAACATGTACTTTGTCCCACATTTGAAAAAAATTGCTGCTTATATTTTTACTATAATCTGTATAAAAATGGATACTTCAGTAATTTTTGGACAGTTAGTCTACGTCTACACAGCGGTGATACACTGATATTTCCAAGGTACGCACATATTTTTCGAATCTCTGAATAATGTGAGTATCATGGACAATAAATGAAGAATTGAATGTTCGAGAATTTTTTTATGAACAAATATATCTGAGCTTCCAGCCGTGCCAACTCCTGGCAAGTCACATTGTGGCAATGTTCATGGAATTTCAGATAGCGTTAGTACGACTCCATGAAGGTAGAAAAGTGTACCAGAACACCTGGAGGATCTGTTTAAATTGACCAGAACCATATTTCTATGCTATCAGCAAACACTATAGTAAAAAATTCTGGTTCTCACCAGAAATTCTGGTCGAACTCGTGGATGTGGCCACCCTGATTGGACGATTGGAAGCGTCAATCCCCCCTGGCAAATCCTACTTCCTGCTAATCGAAGTTGGTCTTAAATCAGTGGAAGAGAACCTTATTCCCTCGGAAGGAGTCCTCTCAAGTTTTGCATAAAACAAATCTTTCGAAACGACCCTGAGTCGGGTCGCCTCTCCACGACTGTACCATGGTTGGAAGGGGATAAGAAGAAGAAGAAGGACGCTCGCATAAATACGTATACGTGAGGCAAACAAAAAGCCACAAAGGGCCGCGCTAGCGGCAGATACGATCTTGCGGCATGCAGATACGAGCATACTAATCTCTCCAAGAGAGGTCTCCTCTCCCAGGGAAATCGCCTTCTTTTGTTGCAGTGTCCTTCTATGAAATACTCGGGTGTCTCCCAGACTTGTCCAACTAGGGAACGATTCAATATTATTTCTATATTATTCATTACCGCCTTCCCCATAAACATTTTGGTATCCCGCGAGGAAGTAGCTGAACCGACCACAATTCATTCCCACTGCTTGCTAAAATCAAAATCCCCATGAATTGCGCGAAAAGTATGAGTCGACTACACACGTGCCTTCCAAATTATTTATGGCTAATAATCGTTATTTATGGATTTTCAGAAACATGTTCGCGGACTTGTCCGGGACTCTCTGTTGGATATGGAGAGTCCGAGACGATGCTAGATCATTTCTTTTTCACTGATGTAATCTCATCCCTGACACTATCCTCCCTTTTCTCAATGAACACTATCCCATTCAAATAATTTTGATGCGAAACATTTGGTAGTGTCCATTACTTATGTGAGGCTTTTTCGGGGATGAGTGGTTACGGAAAATCTAATGAATGCTTAATTTGGGGGTAGGGGCTCTAAAACATTTTTTACTCAACTTTCCTCTTTCTAATTACGCAGGCGCAGAAAAAGGTGTGCGGAGCTAAAACCTATATAGCATTGTAATACTGATCTAGCATAATTAAAATCTGCACTGATTGCAATTTTCTGCTTACTAGCTTCTTTTTAATTCAAGTTTGAATTTTTAATTTAAATCAAATTATCCTAGGTAGGTCTCCATAAATGGAAAGTAGTTTTTTTAAGTATAAAATGAGTTTTCTTAATAGCTCTTGTAATCGAACATGATTCACATTTTTCACATGAACGGCTCAAAGTTATAACCAACTATAAGCTCAACGGATTTTCACGGTTCTTGCGTTGAAATTTTGTTTATAAAACGTAAATTCTAAGAATCTTCCTTCTAAATATAAAAACATTGAACTTGTTTCAAAATTGCCAATAGCTTATATACAAATTATTGTACTTTTGTTCTCTCAAAAGAAAAAAAATTTGTTCACATTATTCTATATTTTTTCTGGACTATTGAAAATTAATAATAATTACTGTAAATAAATGTTTTTTTTTAATTCAATTTTTGATATTCGAAAGAAAGATTTCTGGAATGTACGTTTTTAAACCAACATTTCAACTCAAGAATCATCAAATTCCGTTTAGACCTTCATCAGAAAAATGTTGATAACGTTCTAAAATTAAATTTTAATTGTTAATAATTTTTGCAACAGAATTATATTTTAAAAAACACTACTTTCTATTTACGGTGGCCTACTTGGAATAATTTGACCTAGATTAAACATTGAAATACTAATTAAAAAACTGGTAAGCGAAAAATTCCAATCAATGCAAATTTTTACTATACTAGAACAATAATATAATGCTATATAGGTCGCTTTTTTTTACTGTGAAAACTTTTTTTGTGCGCCTGTGTTCATTTTTCTAATATTCTAACTAAGACATATCTTGGCTGTTGAAATTACTTTTTGTACTAAATTATTCATTTTATTATATTTTATATTTAGATCATTCAATTGAAATTCCGTGAGATTTTTGAAGTCTTTAAAATCCCATACAAATCTCCTCTAATCTCGTCTAAAAATTCCCAGATTGCTTTGAAAATTCCTTTGAAATCTTTTATAGTCATCAAAACCTCTTCAAATTTTTAAAAATCCGTTAATATCATTCAAAATCTTTAGAAATCTTTGCCATCTTTAAAACCTTGTAAATTCTTTTGAAAATTTTATAAATCCTTTGTAGTTTTTAAATTAGGTGAGAATTTCTTAAAATCTTTTGAATTCCATGCATACATAATCTCTTAAAATTCCATTTAAAACAATTGAATTCTGGAAATCCCTTGAAATATTCTATAAAAACTTTGAAAATCTCTTAAAATTTAATGGAAAATCAGTGAGATTTTTGATGTCCTTAAATTCGATTGAAATCTTCAAAATCCGACAAAATCTCCTATAATCCTTTAAATTCTTAGTAGTCCCGTAAAATCCTTCGAAATATTCAAAAATCCTCTGAAATTCTGAATTATGTTTTTAAATTATACGAAATCCTCTAAAATCCCTGAATTCCCTAGAAAATTCTTTTGGAATCTTTTGAAATCATCGAAACCCCTTGACATTTCTTAAAATCCTCTTAAATCCCTTAAAATACTTTGAAATCTTTTTAATCCTTTGAATCCTCGTGAATTCTTTTGAAAAATTTGTAAATCTCTTAACAATTTTTTAATCGTGTGATTTCTTGAAATTCAATTCAATTCCTTGAAATCTTCAAAATCCTAAAAAAAATGGGAGGGAGGGGGATCTGAAGAATTTCTTACGTAAGTTTCCTCTTTCTAATTATTTGTTAAAATATGCTAAGTAGAACCTGTTTTGGCTGTTGAAAAAACATTTTATATTTTATTTTACATTATATCAATATCTGTTTTATTTCTTTTTTATTTTATAATGTTTCATATCACGTAAGGCCAATGAATATAGAGTATACTAAAACTTGGAAATTTTTGCAGTCCTTTAAAATGCCCTAAATTCTTTTAAAAATTTTAGAAAGCCCTTAAAATAATTAACCATATGAGAATTCATGGCAATCCTATAAACTCTATTTATATAGAAATTCCTTAAAACTCTTGGAAATTCCATGAAATTTTTGAAATCCTTTAAATTAAAATTCCGCGAAGTCCCTTAAAATCCTTCATAAATCCATTAATAAATTTTAAATCATGTGAATATTACATGAAATCCTTTGAATCTGATGGAAATCATTAAGAATCCCTTGGAATTCCTTCAAAACAGAGAAAATTCCTTCAAATTCTTAGAGATTCCAAGAAAATTGTGGAAAGCCTAAAAGGCGCTAAAAAATTTTAAAATCCCTTACAATCCTTGAAAATCCATGGAAATTCCTTAAAATCTCTAAAAATCATTCAAATTTGTGGTAATCATTCCGAATCCCTTGAAATCCTTTTAAATCATGGAAATTCAGGTTTTTTTTTAAATCATCGAAGCCCCTTCAGATATTTTAAAATCTATTAAAAACCTTTACAATTTTTTGAAAGCTTTTTCAAAAGTTGACCCGGAAAACCTGGAAAGGTCCTGGAATTTGAAATTCCGACTTCTTTAATAATCCGGAACTTGTTTGAATCTATTCTGATGAAGTTGATGAGATACCTTTAACAGAAGTGGATCAACTTTTTTTATGAAGGTAATGCGAGTAGCTGAACGAAAGCTTAAGCTTCCATAATCCTCCATGAAATCCTGACTAAGTTAAACCGGACCGAGAACGTCATCGTATCAAACCAGAACATTGATTATTCACGGTAACACCAACCGGTTAATCTCTCAATCTCTAAGTGGGTATACAAATCATTTTCGCCCAGGGAAATTATTTACCCTTGCAGAATTAAGTTTTACTTTTAAATACTTTGAAATCTAAGCTTATAAAGTGGTACAACATAATTAAGTTTCGAAATTTAAAAAATGATGTTATTTTTTCGACCATGGTTATTAATTATTTTTTTTATATTAAACATTTAATATTATCGAATACTGGTCTATTATATGTTCGAGAAACAAAAAAAAATCTACCTCAGACTAGATTTGAACGGTCAAGACCGCATTTCGGCAGACATTGCGGAATAAGCTGCGATGAATAGATAAGTGCACCAAGGAGGGAAAACGGGAGAAAGCCGGGAATTTTTTATACCGGGAAAACCCAGGATATGGCATTAAATTTATTTTTTAACTGGGAATTTTCTGATTTTTTGGAAGAAAAATCTGTATATAAGTTCGATTTCAACAGTTTTTTAAATTAATTAGTTGAATTTTTATCTTTTTTAATTATTCTATTATTCAGTTTACCATGCGTAATTCAAAAATCTTTTGCTTATAATATTGTCCATTAGAGATGTTTATTTTTAAGCTTGCATTTTTAATTAAAACAATTTTAAAATTCTGTCTTGAAAATTTGAACAATTAACCCGCAAGTGCTAGAACCTCGAAATTTTCCGTTCCACCTAGAACGTGTCCAGCAGACCCGAGCAAACTTCATCCAGTTTGAATAGACTTGGATCCTTTTTTTATCGTAGTCCAGTCTCGCAAAAATGAATATTGTAAAAACAGATATGACATTATATTGCATATAATAAATATTTGGCAAAAAATGAGAGAACTTTTTGTAAGAAAAAAACCGGGTCCCTGAGACCCGTTCTAGCACTTTAGGGCTAAAAATTAAAAGCGTTTAAAGTTGAAGATAAGTGATAAAAAAATTGCATTCAATAAATAAAGGAAAATACTTTTTTAATGGATCTGTACTTTAAGTATAAAAAGTGAAAAATAATTGATTTGACGAAACGAATTTAAATCAATTCAAAATTTAAGAATTTTCAGATCGTTTCAGTCATTTAAAAAAATGTGAAAGTCTGATTAAAGATTTATAAACTATTTTTAAATTAAAAATAAGTGTATTTTTATATATTTGTAAATAAAGGCTTTTATTGAATTTAAAATATTGTTTCATTCTAAAATATTTGATTTTTAACCCATTCAATTTGAAATTTTTGAATTAAGAAAAAGAATAATTATTTAGTATTTAAACATATTTGACTGTTTATATAAGAAGAGTAAATTCAAAACAACATTTTTGAAAGTAAACAATTTGAATCTGAATTTTTTGACATAGGAAAGTCTGGAAACATTAGAATTTCGAAGAGCCTTTAAACTTTGAACGTTACAACTTTAATTTTTGTAGTTAAAATGTTTTAAATTTTTAATTGAAATTGTTGAATTTTGATGTATAAATAAAAAATGAAAACTTATTATTTGTAGAAAAAATTGAGTAATAAGAATTGATATTTAGGAGTTTTGAACAAATTCAAAATTATCATGCAAATTAAAAAAAGTTTCCTTAAAACCTTCTATATTAATTTTTAACAAATTGGTAAATCTTTTAAACCCTTTTTAAATATTCTCTTAAAATAATTTATTAAAATGAAAAATTATTTTCAAATTTCCTAGGAATCTAAAGAAAATTTTTTTGTTCTTTTGAAAAATTTTATTTTAAAGTAGGTTATCATTTCAAGTGTTAAATTAATTTTGAATTTTTTCAAAACATCTCAATATCTCTTTAAATTACTCAAATTTATTCTACAAGTGATAAATGTTTAATTGTTATTTATACAAGAAAATGTTAAGGACATTTTTAAAAATTTATAGGATATCCTCAAAATTATAGAAAAAATTCAATTAATTTTCAAAAATATGTAGAAGTTCTGAAAAATTTTAAAAATAATTTTAAATTTGAACAAATTTAAAACAACTTCTAGATTTATCAAGACTTTAAAATAATTTTTTGAAGCTTCTCAAGGATGTTTAAGGTAATAAAAATAAAAATAATTGATCTTCTAATGTAAGAAGCGTTTAGTTAAAAATTTCATTTTTTAGTGTTTCTAGCTTAAAATTCCTTGAAATAAAACAATTTTGAAAATTTGAATGCTTCCACTTTGAGAACTTTCATTTGCAGTTCAGCTTGTATTGCTTTAAATGAAAAAAGGTTTATCTTTAGTGTTCAACTTGTAAAATTCCATTGTCCGTGAAAAATGTTTGCGAACCGGGAATTTATTTCTTCGATTAAAACGGCCACCCAGCTTAACGCTCTAATCATGTATAGTGAAGTGTCCAATAAATAATAGGCTTGTAATTGACACTATTTAATATTGAAAATAAAAAATAATGTAGGGCTTGCAGGTACTTCCGGTCACAGGGTCAGGGAATTGGTTCTTTAAAAGAAAACTATGTTAAGAGGAACTGGCAAATATAATTATCCGGTCAGCTTCTTGTGTCGTTTGAATAGTGACGGGTTAATGGGCTAATGGGCGACTGATGGCAATGTCTTGTCGCGTCGCGGCTCGACGAAGCCACCTGCCGGCAATGAGTATCCCGTATGTCGACGACGTGGTGAATCCACTCGCCTGATTTACATCCGTACTCGCACGTAGAAAATCGCTTAATTGCTTCAAGTCCCAATCTTTTAATCCTGATAAAATCTACCTTGATCCTCGAACAGGATCAGAAACAAAACACCGAATCCTCAAAACCTTCATTTTATAAAATAGGGAAAAACTCTCTGACTGATTTATTATAAATTTTAAATCAGGGTGTCTAACTGATACAAGGTTTTAAAGGATTTCTGAAAATTTCAAGAGACTTCTAAGTATTTGATGAAAAAAAAATCAAAATTAGATTTCCAAACTAGCTCCTTTCCGGCTCAATAGACACAAATATCAATAGAAAAGAACAAAGAGGGAAAGACTCTTTCTCTTTCTCCGCCCTTTTTATACCACTTGGGGACCAACATGTTTCGAGGCCCATTTAGACATCCTCATCAGGGAATAATTCATAGGATAAAGTAAGGTATACAACAAGAAGATGATGTAACCTAATAAGAAAATATTTCAATGGATATTGTCTGAAAAATGATTAATTCCAATATAGTCTATATGTTTAGGGATCGTTCACATATTACGTAAGGATGTTTTCTTTTGTTTATATCGTTGTGTCATTTTTTATTTAATGGCA
>JAAAKG020168464.1:0-27898 GCA_010014905.2 Druon quercuslanigerum | reverse complement strand
ATTCATTCTAGAAAATATTCAACCTTATTTTCTAATCAAAAAAAAAAAGTTTAGCGCAATCTTTAAACAATTTTCTCCTAATTAAAAAAAGATTCGTCGTAGTATTTTTCACCAAAGGAATAAATTTAGAGTGCAGCATCTGTAAAGTTTAAAAATTCAATTATGTATGAGCCACTCTGCTATAGAGCCTTTAAAAAGCAAACATTTTTCTGCGGTAAAATTTAAATTTAATTTTTCTTTCCAAATGGGATAAAAAACTTTGGTAATCTGATTTCTTTTACCCTTTTTTTTCTCAAACAGAACTTTTCTACAGCGATACCTTGCCGTGCTCTAAATGAAATTTTCCACTGTACCAGAATAGGGTTCCATTTTGTGAATAAGGGAAAAGATCCTGTTAAATTAATGGGGAATGTTGTCTGGAACATTTCTTGGGTCTCTGGAATGGATCTTATTTTTATCTCTTTTGCAAGTCTTGAATGTAGATAGTGAAGTCTTAAGTTTAGACCAATTTTTCAATTTTTTATGGCTTAATTATATGCACCCTTCAATTAGGTCTATTTTCGTCTTAAAGAAGGTTGTTTTTAGAGCAAGATTTCTTTCAGCCCTGAACATTATATTTCTAAAATAATGAATCTTTTGAAAAACTTTAAAATTTAGGGAGGAAAAAATATTCGAATTTTCCAAAATGCTACTTTAATTCGCTTCGGCTCTGTTACTTAATTTTTGCAAAAAACGTTTTTTTTCTAGGAAATATTTTTTAACAAAAAAGAATTAGATAAACTAAATTTAAAACAGAAATTAGTTTTCACTAAAACGATAAATCTTTGACCAAAAAGATGAATTTTTAAACCAGGAATTTAATTTTTAAACTATTATTAAAATTTTCCAAAAAGGTTGATTTTTACACTACCGTCGGAAATTATGAGATCGATTGACGCAAGCACTATTAAAAATCACTGCTGGCTTGGAATCACGATAACTCAGCGAAAAAAAATGATACGGCATTTTTGAAAAAATAGTTGGAAATCCAATAAAATTCCACGTCTAGAATGCCAAACAGTTTTTTTATCTGCTGAAGAGAGCACGTGATAAATTTTTTAAATAAGTCTAGATTTTCTAAAATTTTGTTAAAAATTTTTTGTGGTGCTTGATTGGGGCTCTCTTATACATTTGATTCTGCTCATCAGTCATTTTTATTCCAAATTATTGTACATTTTTTAAATTATTCATTGTTTTTTTAATTATTTACAATTATTTCAATTCAGAATTATCCCTATATTAAAGACTAAAAAAATGATGAATAGTTTTTTTCATTTTTTAAAATTGTTATCAACTAGAATATTATAAAAATTGTAGATTTATTTTAGAGTAAACTATTTTTCAAACGAATTAAGCAGCTCAAGTCTAAATAAATTATTTATATTAAAAACACTCAAAAATATTAAAAGTGAATAATAATGGAATTTCCACAATAAATTAAATACAAAACAGTGTTATATTTTCAATTTCTAATAAGTAGTTTATTATTTTCCTTCACAAAAACATTTTTCTTACACAAACAACTCGCTCATTATTTAATTTTTCGATGATCAAAATTAAAATCAAGCACCACCTCTGAGCGTGGCCTATTCGGTCCTGCCTCAGCGAAGGAGGCGAGCAGCAGACCGGCCGAGAACCGTGATCGTGGACTAAAACTCAACTCAGGTACGATTGAACATTTTTAATCGTAACTCGAGAACCGATTAAGATTTTTTAAGTTTCTTCGGCTTAAATTAAAGATAAAATTTCAGTCTCTATGTCGTATAATTTTCATATTTTTGTAACAATTTTCCTAGGTCGTGCTAAAAGTTGAAATCGAGATACAAAATTTTAGAAAATCTAGATTTTTTTTAAAACTTATCACGTTCTGTATTCTCTTCAGAAGATGAAGAAAAATCCATTGCCCATTAATTGATGTGGAATTTCCTAGGATTTCAAACTGTTTTTTTAAAAATGCCCTATCATTTTTTTCGCTGAGTTATCGTGGTTTAAAGCCAGCAGTGATTTTCAATAGTGCTTGCGTCAATCGATCTCATAATTTCCGTCGGTAGTGTATTTATAAAACAATTAATTTTTTGGAAAACTTTAAAATTTAGGGTGGGAAAAATATTTGAATTTTCCAAAATGCTACTTTAATTCGCTTCGGCTATTGAGAAATATTTTTTATCAAAAAAGAAGTAGTTAAATTAAATTTAAAACAGAAATTAATTTTTCACTAAAACATTTAATCTTTAACCAAAAATACAAATTTCAAAACCAGGAATTTAATTTTAAAACTATTATTAGAATTGTCCAAAAAAAGGTTGATTTTTAACTGAGAAGATTAATTTTCGACAATAGTATGAATTTTTTACCAAATACATACATTTTCATCTATTTAAATTGTCTACTAAAAAGATAAATTTTTAACCAAAAATACAAACCTACTAAATTTTTAATAAATTAGCGAGATTTTAAATTAAAAAAAAATATTTTAAACAAAGGTGTTCAACTTTGAACTAAATAGTTGCATTTTCAACTAAACAATAAAATTTTTAACGAAAGAAAATTGTTTTCCTCAATTATAATCTTTAATTTGTCACTTAAAAAAATTAATTTTTTAATAAAAATAAACGAATATTAAACGAATTAAAACCATTTTGAACACAAAAAATGAAATTTTTAACGAAAATATTTAATCTCCAATTAAAGTAATTAAATTTCTTTTAAAAAATAAATTATTTTCTGACTTGAAAGACAAATTTTAAACCAGAGATAAATTTTCGACCAAAATTAATCCTTAAAAACGGAATAATGAAAATTTTAGTAAAAAAAAAACTTAACAAATTAGTTAATTTTAAACTAAATAATTAATTTTTTTAACTGTTTTGTTGAATTTTCTTATTGGATAAAACGATGAATCCTTCTGGATTGAAAATTCCTCTCTTATGGTAAAAAAGTCATCTTTTCTGGTAGAAAACGTATCTTTCGTTGTTAAAAACTAACTTTTTTGTTCCGAATTTAATTGTCTTTCAAAAAATTCTTCATTTTGGCACAAATATTAAACGATTTGATTAAACTCATTTATTTCTTTTTCTTGTTTAAAAGTGATCTTTTTGTTGTAAAATTCAACTTTTGAGGTTGACGATTTAACTGTCTAATAAAAATATTCGTCTCTTTGGTTTGAACATTCATCTATCTTGGTTGAAAATTAACTTTTTTGCTAAAAATTTAACTGACTTCTAAAAAATGCATCCCTTTACTTAAAAATGTAACTATTTAATTGAAAATTAAACTCTCCCGCTTTAAATATTTTTTTTTAAATTTATCTTTCTTGGTTGAAAACCATCATTTAATTAATTAATAAAAAGGAAAAATAGTCACCTAAAAAATTATTTTTGTTCAATAAACTTCATTAATATACATTTAAATTGATAGTGCATAACAATTTTTGATCTAAATTTTAGCTTTGCACTGTAACGTCTTAATAATTTTTCCTTTCCTTCAGCATCGATATTTTTTGAAATTATTGTGTTTTATTGAAAAAAATAATTTTCAACCAAATACATACGTTTTCACCTATTTCAATTTTCTATTAAAAAAGATACATTTTTAACCAAAAATACAAACTTTACGAATTTTTAATAAATTAGCGAGATTTGAAATTTTAAAAAAATATTTTAAACAAAGGTGTTCAACTTTGAACCAAATAGTTGCATTTACAACCAAATAATAAAATGTTTAACGAAAGAAAATTGTATGCCTCAATTATAATCTTCAATTTATCAGTTTAAAAAATTAATCTTTTGATAAAAATAAACGAATATTAAATGAATTAAAACAATTTTTAACAAACAAAAAAATGAAATTTTCGAACAAAATAATGAATCTCCAATTAAAGTAATTCAATTTCTTTTTAAAAATAAATTATTTTTGACTAGAAAGACAATTTTAAAACCAGAGATAAATTTTCGACCAAAATTAATGTTCAAAAATGGAATAATGAAATTTTTAGTCAAAAAATTTTTTTTTAAATGTGGCCCAAAAAAGCAATTATTCAACTAAATAGTCACATTTTCAACCAGAGATGAATTTTCAACTAAAATGATGAATAAAAAAATGAATTTTCATAAAAAAAAGTTCAGCTTATCAAGTTGATGTTTAAACAAAAAAATATGATTTTCAACCAACAAAGATTTATTTTATATAGAAAATGATGCATTTTCATAAAAATACATGAGTAGTAAAGCCAATACTCAAATTTTTTACTATTGTAGATAAATATTTACAATATAAAATAAAATAATTAAATTTTAAGATAAGAAAATTAATTTTAAACCAGGAGAAAGAAATGATCAACAAAATAGTTTAATTTTGAACCAATTAGATTCATTTTCAAACAATAAAAATTGTAATTATTATGGAAAGGCAGTTTCATTTAACCCAAAAAATGTATTTTTAACAAATGAGTTAAATTTTCAACCAGGAAAGATTTCAACCCAATTGTGGAATTTTTAAGGCGAAAATACGACTTTGCAAGAAGAGTTTTAAGCAGAAAAGATTAATTCTAAATCAAAAATGTAACAGTAAATTTTTTAGCAAAAATTGAATTAACTTTCAGCCAAAAATAATTGAATTTTCTTAAAAGATCAATTTTCAGGTAGAAAGAATTCATTTTTAACTAAAAAATACAAATTTGGAACTCTGGAAATAATTTTTGTTCTTCTAAAAGTATTTCTATGGATTATGAATGTTTTAGAAAATATCGAATTTCAGAGTGGAAGAAAACTTTCATTTTTTTATCTTTTAAAACTGTTTATTTAAATTTATTTAGTTTCAAAACTTGTCTCAACTGAATGATTTTTATTTTAAAAATCTAGGACATTCGACAATTGCTGCTCATAAAAATCCATATAAGAGCGTTTTATATAATTTTTATTTAATTTCTGAATAAAAATGATCACTTGGAATATGCTGTGTTAAAAAAATTAATGCTTCATTCAAACTTAGTTTTTCGCGAAGTGGAGCATTTTTTCACTAAAATTTTAATTAATTTTAAGCTAGATTTAGGATATCTCTTACTCCTAGAAACGACCTCATAAAATACTTTGAATCGCACTCCAAATGTGAAGTTTCTACCAATGATTCTAAGTCTCTCCTAAGCGAGAGTTGCAATTAAACTTGACGTTGATTCAAACACTATTTCGACATATACAGGGTGGACCATTTTAATCTATCGCGGGAAATATCTTAGAAAACAAGTCAGACCAGGAAAAATGTTTCAGACAAAAGTTGTAGGAGGAAAAGGGACACATGGATGGGTACAAAAGACCTTCACCTTGGAAGCAATTTTGAAGGTTATTTGCAGGTCAAAGTGATTTTTTCTAATGGAAAACCCTAATTTTGATCCCGGATTTGAATAAGAGCGGCAAATTTTACGTGTAAGATGTTATATTGGCCTAGGTTGTTTCAAGATCAGATGAAGGTCACATAGGCGAAACTGACATAGCGTGCAACATCTCAGAATGTACGACATAAACCGTTTTGAACTTGGATTTGGAAAGCACGGGAAATTTTACTTCACATAATCGTGAGTTGTTAACATTCGTTATGTTTTCTGACGAGGCTATATTTAAAAAGACTCAAACTTTCAACATACAAAAATGTCATTATTGGTCAGATACGAATCCACACTAGCACAGAACCGCTGATCACCAATATCGTTGGAGCCTTAATTTTTGGTGCGGAATTATAAATGGCTATCTGATTGGTCCATATTTTTTCGATGACGCTGTTAACCAATCTTTGAAAGTTTATTGGACCTCAATAATACACGATTGAAGCTTCGCATTTTGAATCCATACAATTTAAGTCACTTTTGCATATTTGATATTCAAGTGTCCACGACGCGGCCTGAAATTTACGTTTACCTTCAAGCGACCTTGAAAATCGACTTTAAGATAAAAGTATTTGGTACCAATACATGCACCTTATTGTCTCCTACAACTATTTTCTGAAACATCTTTCGGTATCTGACGTGTATTCTGAGATATAGCTCGCTATGTCATTTTCGCCTATTTTACCTTCATCTTACCTTGAAACAACCTTGACTAATACAACATCTTATAAATAAAATTTTCCACTCTTTTCAAATCCGGGCTCAAAATTAGGGGTTTCTATTAGAAAAAATCACTTTGACCTTCAAATAACCTTCAAAATTGCTTCCAAGGTCAAGGTCTTTTGTACCAATCTATATATTGTCCCCCTTTACCTTCTGCAACTTTGTCTAAAACATTTTTCCGTATCTGACTTGTTTTCTGAGATATTTCACGCGATAGACAAAAATGGTCCACCCTGTAGAAACACATAAAAAATTTAAGAATTTTAACTTTGATGTTTCAAAAATAAAAATTTAAGCATTTAAAAATGAAAATAGAGCAGTTTAAAAATTTTAATCACTAGAATAAAATAGACTCCATTTCTCGAATGAATACTTTTATGGGGGATTTTACTTTATGTCTGCATCCCAAAACCACTTGGCTTATATTAGACAACATTCTAATTGTCTTAAAAATAACGAATGATTTATTTATTTATTTATTTAAAGTAAGAATTCCAGAGAATTTTTATCGATTTTTCGCGCTTTCGTCCAATTTCAAAAATATTTCACCACATTTTAACGATTTAAAAACATATCAGGAGATTTTTAAAAGAATTCCAAAGGATTTCAACCAACTTCAAGGGACATCACGGATTTTAAGGCTTTTAAAAAGACCTTACGAAGTTTCCAAATATTTTAACTAATTTTCAAAAATAGATTTTCAAGAGATTTAAAAATATTTTCAAGGATTTCAAGGAATTTCAACAAGTTTTTTGTAACAATTTCAAGTATTTTAAATAATTCTAAACATTTCCGGGGACACTTCGAGAAAAATTCTTTTGTGCCAGAAGAATGTCTCATTTCACAAATAGAATTTCCTCTAAAATTTAAACTTGAAAGTACTTTTAGTTATCTCAGACAGAACCTTTTTGCAGCAAACGTTACGCTTTTGTTTCAGGACAAAATTTTCTGTAAGGATTTATTTTTATTTCTAGTAAACTTTCAAAAATAAATTAAATTTCAAGCTACAAATTTTGTAAATAAACATTTTCAACTACGTGAAATTTTATTTTATAATTAAGGCCATGTAATGAGTGGGATTTTCGTATAATGGGAAATAATCACGTTCTTAACATTGTACTAGCACACTGTAATTTGTAAACTTTTTCACACTTTTCAGGATATATGAAAAATTAAATTATTTACAAAAACTTAGAATATCTTAATTTACGAATTGTATACAGTGTCCGTATCAGCTATGATAAAATTATAGATACCGACCATAAGAATTTTGGAAAAACTTCAGATAATTTAAGTTTTTTTAGAGAATTGATTTTAAGATTTAAGGATTTCAAAATATATCGGAGAAGAATCTGATAGATTGTAAAACATTTTTTTTTTATTTTATAGAACTTAACATTTTTTAAATAAACTAAATTAATGTAAAAGATATTGAAAAGTTTCAGAAGTTGTAAAAAGATGGAAAATAATTTTAATCTTTAAAACACTTTCAGAAAAAATTACATTTCCTGTCATTGTAAAAAGTCGTAAAGTAGTCTACGACGGAAAAAAACGGAATATTACAGGAAGAAAAATTTCAATCAAAAAAATTATTTATTTAAAAATTATTTTCCTGGTAATACTTTTAACAGTTCGTATATTTTACATTTGCATAAGGTCGTATTATAATAAATATTTTATTAGAAACAGAGAATTTAAAATTTATTGAGCTCTAGGTTATGAGTATAACTTTTTTATCGACTTTTAACTCGAAGGTTTAGCAATCAATTAAAATTTATTTTTTCAATATTTTTTTGTCATATTAATTATATATTCATCAGATAATAGGAAGGGTCTATACGGGCTTACTAATCGTCGGGCGATAATAGGGCACTCTCGTTAGGGCCTGCTCAGAAGTTCCAACTCTTCCTCAGAAGTTCCATTTTCCCCCATGAGCGCCCGATTAACAATAGGGAAATCTATCCAGGGCCCTACTATACCCCGATCGGAATTTCTACATGGACAATAGACGTAAAATGAACTCTTGCAAATTGGACGTAGTAAGTTCTGCTTCCTTTTGGGTGCTAGATTAGAGTGAGTCCCCTTGCCTCTCACTATTGAGAGTTCTAAGGACGCATTTCATTAGATTGTATTTAGTCTATTTGCCAAATTCTATTTAAACTGTTTTTTACTACTATAACGTGTCATTTTTTCTTCAAAACTTCTATGTAATGGGTTTTTCTTATGTTTTACTCCCTTTTCTTTTCATGTCTCTTATTAGCATATAGCAAAAATCAGCCTTCATAGCTTCATCCCATCTACCTTGATATCGCTGTTCCATCAGTTTTATGTATTAATGGGAGCGTTCCCTTTCACTGTAATTTTCAGAGTTTTCAGGAAACCTTTACCATCATCGGTACAATTTTCTTGTGGTCAGGACTCTTATAGTTACCTAAAAAAATTCGTTGCTACTGCTTTCACAAATTGCTTCATCAGTCCTAGCTTGATGTGAAGGTGTGGGATAAGAAATTTCTTAGAATCAACAAGATTATTTCGAATGATATTGTGAGAACGAGGTATGAAGAATTTTCTCTTATTCCAACATTTTTTCTATAATAATTAGTTCGATCTCTGCTATTCCAATGGCATAGAAAGCATGGCTATATCGTGAAACCTGATTATCGTCCGAATAGAACTGTAAGGATTTTGAGATCTCCATAGATGAGCCATTTTTGCTTTGCGTAATTCAATTTTTCTAAAAGCATTTTCAGATTGCTGTACCCCTCTTTAATCACCGTTAAGTGAGCAGTCGGAACGGAAGCATAAACATTTGTGTCATGTAGTAAAACGGCTTTTAAGCTACATTTTGAGGCGTCGATAAAAAGTCACCAGTCTTCATCTCTACACACATCTTTTTTCAAGCAAATTATTAACTTTCTAACATCATTACAATTAACCAATTATGTCTCTTTATCTTTTGTAAAATATTCCCGTAATTCTTTATTTCTATTGCGATAAAATAAGACTTTCACGTTTGGTTGTAAGAGGTTGCTTTTCTTAAGAAATGAAGCAGCAAATTCTGAACCATCTTTTAGTAATCCTAGATCTCTAAAGAAATCATTTAATTCCGACGGCGATATTAGCAAAGAAGTTTTTGAGTTTTTTCAGTTGTTCTTATTAATGTGGGTACATCAGTGTATGAAATAATATTCTTATTTTTCCTTTTGAATCCTTTTACGTCATTCATACAATAGAAGCAGTCTCTTAACAAATAGTGGTTCTTTCCATATAGTTGGTGTTGAATGTTGCAGATATTTTCCTTCTGCGTTTTTTGAACGATACAACATCAGTCTGCAGGCATTACGGAATATGAGGAACCCATGTCATATCTTAGTTTACTAACTGAAGATTAAAACAATTTTAATAGAGACTTTCCACTTCTTCGTCAATTTCTTTTCGTCAAGACTTTACTTCATGTTTATTGCAAATGTGACAGAGCGAATCTGCACATTTATCAGAATTGTGAATTTATAAACAGCTAGAAGTCTTTTTTGTGTAAAACTTTGTTAAGGCGTGTCTGCCATAGCTATAAATGATATCAAGTAGATATTCCAAATCTCAGATCAGCGATAGTGCACTTTTAGAAATGTAGTCAACGGCTACTCACACATAAAAAACAAAGAATGAAATGTGTTGCAGAAAATTTTTTAGAGCGATAAACTTTTATTGAGACAACTTTGCGTTTTTAAAAATACATGTGTTTTACGTATCGGTTATCTGAAATATTCAACACCAACTATATGGAAAGAACCACTATTTGTTAAGAGACTACTACTTTTGTATGAATAACGTAAAAGGATTCACAAGGA
Source organism: Druon quercuslanigerum (assembly GCA_010014905.2). Lineage (NCBI taxonomy): Eukaryota > Metazoa > Arthropoda > Insecta > Hymenoptera > Cynipidae > Druon > Druon quercuslanigerum. Next base: position 17,911 of record JAAAKG020168464.1, on the reverse strand, counting down.
AAAATAAGAAAACTGTTTGATACATTAATGTATCTACATTAATAAGACCAGTTAAAATAGATCAAAAAGAACATAGAGTTGTTAGTTCTGCAAAAAATGTTGATGTTGTAGAAGTCGCGATGACAGTGATGCCAATGACGAAGAAGAAGATGATTACGTAGCATATAACGACAAATCAAAAAATCCTTTGCTAATATCGCAGTCGGAATTAAATGATTTCTTTAGAGATCTAGGATTACTAAAAGATGGTTCAGAATTTGCTGCTTCATTTCTTAAGAAAATGAACCTCTTATAACCAAACGTGAAAGTCACATTTTATCGCAATAGAGATAAAGAATTAAGGGAATATTTTACAAAAGATAAAGAGACATCATTGGTTTATTGTAATGATGTAAGAAAGTTAATGAACTGTTTGAAAAAAGATGTGTATAGAGCTGAAGACTGTAGACTTTTTGTCGACGCTTCAAAACTTACCTTAAAGACTATTTACTACATAACACAAATGTTTATGCTTCTGTTCCTATTGTTCACTCAACGGTAATAAAAGAGGAGTTCAACAATCTCAAAATACTTTTAGAGAAATTGAATTACGCAGAGCACAAATGGCTCATCTGTGGAGATCTCAAAATCCTTACTATTCTATTCAGATAACAATCAGGTTCTAGGAGAAAGCCATGCTTTTTATGTCATTGGAATAGCAAATATCGAACTAATCATTATAAAAAAAAAATGTTGACCGAAGAGAAAATCCTTCGAACCTGGTTCTCACAGCATCATTCAAAATACTCTCGTTGGTCCTAAGAAAAAGTTCTTGTCCGACCCCTTGACATCAAGCTGGGACTGATGAAGCAATTTGTGAAAGCTTTAGATAAGGATGGTCAATATTTTAAGTATATAGGTCAGAAATTTCCATCTGTATTTGGTGCTAAATTGAATGAAGGTGTATTCGATGGGCCACAGATTTGTACGTTATTTACAGTCTAACTATGTCACTTAAATGGCTAACGTTGAAAAGGAAGCTTGGGAAAGTTGCGAAGCAGTAGCAACGTATTTTTTAGGTAACTTTAACAGTCCTGACTACAAGAAAATTGTAGCCTGGAGGGTAAATTATACTTTTTCGATTCACACTTAGATAAGCAAGGGACACGGTACCATCAAGACATAAATGATGGCTGATTTTTTATGGATGCTAATAAGAGAAATAAAAAGAAGAGAGAAAAAACGTAAGGGAACCCCATTACATAAAAGTTTAAGTTAACATTAGGAGTAAAAAACAGTTTTAATAGAATTGGTCAAATAGATTAAATACAATCTAACGACATATTTTTGTAGAATTATGAATAGTGAGAGGCATTCTAAGCAAGCACCCTGAATAGTAAGAGGCAAGGGGACTCAGTCTAATCTAGCACCCCAAAGAAACAGAACTATGTCCACATCGTTGTTTCGGGGTGACGCTAAAAGTAAGATTAATAGAATTAACATTGCTTCTAAGAAGACTAAAAATAAAATAAAAATAACATTTTTTTCATAAAAGCAAAACTGGCTATTTGTGTGATCTCAAAGTGTTATTTAAGATGAGAGCCGAACCTAGACTTGCTAGGACCAAATTAGACCTGCTGGGCCGACGAAGGTTGTAAATTTGAATTCATCGCAATAAAAGGCGTAAAAAAATTACGGTTTCATTTAGATTTACGAAGTAAGTTTTTCATTGAAGGGAAAAATCAGCTATATTAGCGATTTTTAGGCTTTTTTTGAGGTTAGGGCCAAACCTAGACCTGTTTGGTCAATTTAGGTCGCGAATTCAAATTCAGCGTATTGAAACGCATAAGGTTTAGTACATTTTGACTGAGATTTTAGGTTTTTGATTTCTTTTTCGAAGTTTGTTCACGTAAAAACAGCTCTTTAGTCATGTTTTATGTGTTTTTTTGAGGTTAGTGCTAAACCTAGACCCGCTGTATAAATTCTGAGATCGGATTTAAATTCAGCGCATCAACATACATACGGTACATGTATCTCATACCCAAATCCGTCAAATTTTTTTTTGTATGGCTGTGTTATTATAGCATGAGGTAACAATCAAAATAGGATAGGTGAAAATGTCAGGAATGTTAGCATAGTTGGCAGATCTTGACACGTGAATGCATACGTCTTTTTCAGAAAAATATTGTAAACATAAAAGTAAGATATAACTGTCTAAATAGTAATAATAGTCAAGTGTAGAATATTTTTTCTCAGTCATGTACACTTGAAAAATATTACTAATCGTACATTTATAACTTAATCTTACGTTTAAAATGTTTTTCCCAAAAACTCGTATGGATTCCCATGACGTCATACCAAAATACTTAATTGAAGCCATTGCTGGCTTACCACTCTTAAGACCTCTTTTTAATTGGTCAGCCACTGACGCGAGCGAGCCGATGCAGAGACTGAGGTGGGGGTGACGGAACTGTGCAATTTGACATAGTCCAGCATGGGGGACTTGAAATAGGTAATCCTTGAAATAGATGCTTCGAGAAATAGGTAGGAGTTCACAGTATATGGATTTCAAGTTTGGAAAAATTCGGTTCGGATGATGTTTTATCTTGTTAACGATTAACTATACTTTTCAAGATATAAATTCCTTTTTCAGTACTCATGATATAAAAGTGGTTTTGTTGACAGAAGGTCATAGGATTTTAATTATCCCGTATTACTTGAGTGAAAATCAGAAATTTTTGTGTATGTTAGCCACAAGAGGTTATTAACCCCCGTTTAAGTGGATAACGTTTAAAATCAATATTTGACTGTAATATTATAACATAATTTAAGTATAAACAAAGTATATACTGCCGTTTAAACGGTTAAATATGAATTGGGGCATGTACAAAGAAAATACGTGTACTTTGTTTTCCAGTGTTCTAAAACATACTTCAGAACAAACAAAATCGAAGACGAAAGAGCCTTAATTCTTTTACGGAATCAAGTAGAAATGTCTTTGCGATTCTTTTTCGCTATGGTACTTTCCAAATTAAAAATGATTGTGAATTGCTTAAACAATATTAATAAATAATTTCAGAGTTTTAATATTTTTCAACGGAAACGCTAGAAAATCTTTAGAGAATCTACTAATACTGTTTTTCCAATGACTCCTTACTCTGAGACTTTTGGGTCATAAAAATGATTTGATAAATAAATGATCGGACATACATTATGAGTCAATACCGTAAACAAAAATGGAGCGTATTCGATCAAAAATAACCAAACTTTGAATTTCTTTATTATTATTGTTTAAATAATCCAGAAATGTTGTCAACTTAGAAAGTATTATACCGGAAAGGCATCGCAAGGCATTCTTAGTTGATTTTTATAAAATAATTTATCCTATTCGTTGAAAAATAGACTGATTTAGGAACCGTCATTTTAGTTTTAGCCTATTTTACGAAAAGCAGCAAAGATGCGAGTTTTTCCGAAATCTAATTGGGACTTCAGGAATGTCATGTTAAAACCTATATTAGTTATTTTTAGTGCAAGATTATGCCTTTTATTGTACTTAACCTCACTGGGATATTAAAAAATATATAGCTTACTCAAGGGAAAATCCGTGCAGAATGCTTGTTTTCAGATCCAACTGAAGTTGGATAACAGAATATCATTTTTTGTCCCTCGATACTTGCTTCGACAGCTGATACCTACTGATAACAGCTGATGCCAAAACTGAATTTTTTATAAAAATTCTTTAAATAATTGATCATTCTCATACATTTCCTAACAGAAAGGCTAACTAAGTTGCCATCTTCGATTTGATTCGTTCTGAAGTATGTTTCCGAGCAACGAAAAACAAGGTACACATATTTTTTTATACGTGCCCAGATTCATATTTATAGGTACCTTGTTTATACTTATAATTATGTGCTGCTTATTTCACGAGCACTTTGCTTCCTGTTAGCAAATTTATTTGCTCTCTCATAGAGGAAGCACCAGAGATTTTTTAAATTAGAGACAAACTAATGTTTTTATTCTCATAATTTAAAAATGATAAAAAATTGTAATGCAATGACGATTTAGGCACATTTTGAAATTGTTCTAGAATAATTTATTTTTAAAAATTGTTATAGAATAATACCATTCTTTCTTTGATATCCGTTATGACCAGGCACTACTGTTCCTATTCTGCATCCATTTTTTAAAATATAATTTTTTAAATTAATTTTTTAACTATTTTACTTCTTCAATCTTAATCTCTTAATTATTATTTAAAGTCTGTTATATATTAAATTTTGTCATAAGGGCAACCGCAGGATTTCGCGGGGATCGGGTGCTAATCTGAAAAATTGCACCCGAACCCAGCAAAATCGCGGTAAAATTTCAGCTATAACCACGTTTCACGACCGTGATATAGGTAGCTACAGTCTGTGATGAAATCAATACAAGGATCCGGAAAAAGTCTCGTGCACCCTGAGGACACGGAGCTACCCAAGGACGACCCCCTTCTACATTTTCCCCGCAAGTGTTTTAGCATATTGTTAGCACGCAGGGGTGCTTTTCAGGCTATTAACCAGTGAAAGCTTGGCACCTCCAAGAGCGTTGATGATAAGGACGATTAATTTAACAGAATATTCCGGGTATAATCGTCGCAAATCCCTTACAAGATCTCTATACCTCTCTTTCTTTTCATTCTCCTTGGCTATGATATTTTTGTCAGCTGTTGCCGAAAATTCAATAACGAACATGGTACACTTCTCGAAGTCATGAAGAACTATGTCAGGCCTCGAGTGTGCAACAGAAATAATTGTTGAGAATATAAAGTTCCAGTATATGCGGCGCTTCTCGTTCTCGACAATTGAATCTATTTCCCTAGGAGCGCTTAGAGGAGAGATATTAAGGTTAATGCCGTAAAAGTGACAGAGATGGTAATAAAGCACTTTTAGTGCCACATTGTGCCTTTGGATGTAGATCGTTCCCGCATGAGTTGGACAACTAGATAGTCTGTATCCTAGATGCTCGGGGTGTGCATGGCACGCCCTGCAGCTATCATCGGGAATGTCTTGGCCCAAAATATAACGACGGTATGTTAAGGTGGAAATGACTTCATCTTGACATGTCAAAATAAAACCCTCCGTGCCCGACTTCAATCGGCTTGATTTAAGAAAAGCAAAAGTTAGCTCAAACGACATTGACTGATCCTCCACATTTCTGTGGAAGATGCTGTGCATCCTCTTATAGAGGAGCTATTTCCGGAAGTTTTTCTCCAGTGTTTTCTGAATCCGGGCTTTCAGGAGTGAGTATCCGAGATAGATAAGATTTGATGCATTCTGCTCACTCCTGATACTGAAGTTAAGTCCGGGTGTTTCAGCAGCATCCTCTGCTGCTTTGTACAGAAACGCTTCCTTGCCCACTTTTTCATGCTTCCTGACCATTTTAAGAAAAGGATCTCTTCCATTTGCGACTCTATGTGCTGTACCGAAAATAATCCTGTTGCGAAGACATTCAATATTCAATATTCCGCGACCACCTTGACGGCATGAGATGTAGAGTCGCGGAACAGAAGACTTAAGATGCATGTTTTTGTTCATGTGCATAAGCTTTCGCGTCCCGATATCAAGGAATCTGAGCTCGTTCTTCCTTAATGGAACCACTCCAAATAAATAGAGTACTACCAGGACGGCAAGCATGTTCGCTGCAGATACTTTGTTCCTAGCTGATTAAAATTTGCTGATGTACCTTTAAGCTTTCCAAAAGACAGATGATAAGCTTATGGAAGATTGAATCGAAAGCTTTCAGTTAATCCATCCAGGCCATCGATAGGTCACGCTGGTAGGATTCTGCATCTTTGCAGGTACATCTATCCATAAGCAGGTTCTCCCGACATCCTGCTACGCCTTTCTTTGAGCCACGTTGTTCATACATTTCTTGCCATACAGGTCTGATACAGTGTTTTCAGACAAGTGATTGTCCTGTAATTCTTTGATTCAGCTAAGTTGCCCATTTTAGGCAGGAGTGCTGTGCACCCTTTCACCAACCACTCCACAATTGGCTCTTCCGACTTCAAATATGAGGTGAAAATACGGGCCAAATGGTGATGGGTTGAAGGAAACTGCTTCCACCAGATGGTTTTGATACCATCTGGTCCTAGAGCGAAATAGTTCTTCATACCTTTTAATACTTTTTTCACCTCCTCGGTAGTTATGGCATTCTTCCTCAGGTGTTGTCATGAGGGCATTACACAGCTCCTTGAAGCTGTTTGTTCTTTGAGTCTTCGTCAAGTCTATGTTGAACTTCGTAGACTTCTCTCCAAAAGACTTCGACCTCCTCTGGTTTGGGCGGGTGGTCGACAGCAACTGGAGGGTCTTGGAAGAGTCGAGACCACCTCTCTCTTCGCTCTAGACTTCTTTTAGCGTCAGATAGTATCCGTATTCTCTCAACAATATGCTGCCTGATGTGCAGCGGCTTTGACTTGTTAAGTGTATGATAACGGATTAGGAGTTCACGCGCGAACCTTCGAATCTTGGTGGTAAAATTCCTGCCAGACATTATATAGTAAATCACACACTGAAAGCAGGACGCGCACTGTCTTGTCCAGCCTATCTTAATGGCTAGTTGTTTCATTCCTCTTTTGGTCTTATGATCAACCGCTGGTTTTGTTTTACGGTGCGCATCAGCCAACGCCATCGCTACATTATACACACAACAATTGATGGTCCAGAGGTCGGATTCTTCGGAAAATTGTCCACAAAGCTCTTCATCCATTTCAGCCCGATCTTTAGGCTGGGAGCAACCTGGGTGTTGATGTTTCTGTTGTTTGTTTTGGATCTGGTACAGTAGGCGTTCCTCTTACATAGCCCCTTTTTTGGATTGGAGTACGTCGGCATGGTTTCGCAGACGTTGACGCAAAAAATTAGATAGTTCTGGGTGTTTCTCGCACTACAAAGCATGGAGTCGTGCCATGTAATTCTCCCGTTCAGGGGTTACGCTCGCATCGTAGCATTCTAGCAAGTCGTGATTTTGTCGCTCCGTCCACCTAAAAGCCACAAAGATTCCGCCGGTCCATTGCATTGATTCCATCTTCATTGACTCCCCCAGCTCTAGAATGATCGGCATTGTTGGCCGACCCATTGTCGGGAGCCCTGCGCGTTCTATTGTTTTTAACCGCACTTAATACAACTATGTTTGGTGCATTAACAAATTTCACTGATTTTACAAATATTATAAATGAACATAACTACCTTGATCTTCAATAAAGTGTACTAATAGTTTAGGTTAATCGATTTGCCTCCGATCAAGAAATCTTTTGCGTGTTTGCATACATTTTAAATTGCGTTAATGAAAAAAGTTTAACCCTAAAAACGCGGTTTGTTTTCAATATTCTGCATAAACGGAACTTCTCTATTCTCCTATAAAGTTTAAATGATGCAAATGAGAAGATTTTTACAATAAAATGATTTTTCATATAATTTAAATGATCATAACTCCCTTGCTCTTTGATAAAACGTATTAATATCATAGATCAATCGACTTGTCTCGAGCCAAGGAATCTTTTATGCTCTTGCATCAACTTTGAATTATGATAGAGAAAAAGTTTTTCCATAAAAATAGATTTTTTAAATGTTATAAAGTGCTAGAAAAATGCACTAAATATTTTTAGAAATTCTTCAGTCAATTTGAAGATATTAGTAATAAAAATAATCCCTCCAAATTTAATCAATTTATCTGCATCCCTCTTCAAGTTATCGTGCTTACAAGAAAGTGTCACATCCAAATATCCACACATCCACAAACACGCATACATCCGGAAAAATGCTTTGTATTAGATTTGCTATTGTATTGCTGCAATTGCAAAGCTTCCTATAGGAGGAATGAAAATGCTGATAGTGTAGCAGATAGGCAGTATTTAAGTTTTGTGATAAGAAAAGTTTGTCAAGGTAAAAGAATCATGACCAAAATTAGTGTAAAACGACTGTTCTAATTTGAAAGTTTGAAAGACCATTTGTAAAAGAAAAACTGAAAGCTAAACATGATTTCTACCAGGATAATTTTTATACTCGTTATCCTTTGTAACCTCTACCTGTTGAGCATTTTTGCTTGTACACCGGCAACCACGTGCGCCAATGATAATCAATGCTGTGGAGCTCCTTGCATGTTTCAACAGTGTGTAGACGTTAAGAAGAAGAAGAACACACATCCCGCAACTCACTCTAATTTCAGTCCGCACGTTCCGCACTGATCTTTGGTAAATATAATTTTGTTATTGTATTAGTCAATGTATTTTTATTCAATATGGAGCTTTACAACATTTTAAAGTTTTGGATTTTTGGAAAAACTAGAATCTTTTTAAAAGATATATACAAGTTATAAAACAGTTCAAATAATTTAAAGTTCAAAAGATTCCGAGAGAATAACAAAATTTGCTAAGATTCCTGACACCACTTTTAATTACTTTTTATTTAGAAAAATTAATTCTAAAAGAAAACTCAAATAGATCCTAAAAGGATTTAAAAGATTTCTAAAAACATCGCAAAAAAATCTGGAAAATTTTTACGCAATTTTTGTAGTTTTAAAATATTATTCACACATTTTTTGAAGAATGAGAATCATTTTAAAATCTATGTACAAGTTTTTAAAAATTTTAAATAATAATTTAAAACTTCAAATAATCTCAAGAGAATACAAAAAATTTATATAATTCCTGAGATAATTTCAAAAGATTTTTTTATTTTAAAACATTTATTTTTCAGGCAAATTTAAAAAGATTCTAAAACATTTCAAAAAATACCAAAAATATCGCAAAATGTTCAAGATTTTAGACAATTTTTGAAGTTTTGATAGATTTTTTTGCCAACTTTTGGAAAAGTACTAATTTTAAAAGATGTATAAAAGCTGTAAACAAAACATGGGAAAAAATTTAAGAGCTGAACAGATTTTAAACAATTGAAAAAATTTATATTTTTAGAAAATGCAAATAAAAAATTTAGAAGTTTTTTAAAAGAATTTTGAATAATTGCGACAACATAAAAAACATTTTTTTAAGATACCTAGGACAATTCAAATGGTTTTTAATTTTCATACATTATTTTTTGGAGAAAATTCAAAAACATTCAAAAACATTTCAAAAGATTTCTGAAAAAATCAAAAAAAGATCTGGCAGATTTTACGGCATTATTTGTAGTTTTAAAGATTTTTCGCAAATTCCAGAAAAATTTAGAATGGTATTAAAATATAAATTAAACTTTTTTTTAAATTTCAAAATAATTTAAAAGTTAAAAAGATTTTGAATATTTCTGATAAAAAATGAAAAGCTTTTTCAAAATTTTCAAAGATTTCAGTAAAAATTAAATTTTCGTAAGATTCCTAGAAAAATTTAAAAAGATTCCAAAAAAATTGATAACAATTTAGATTTTTGAAGACTTTCTGATTTAAAGTGCTATTTTTTATTTTGCAAGATAAATTTCAACAGAATATTTTAAAAGATTTAAAAACAATTTAAAAGTTCTCCAAAATTTTCCAAATAAGAATCTGGAAGATTTTAAGGCTATTTTAGAGATAATTCAAATCAATTTAAAAGATATTTAGTAATCTTAGAAGCTTTAAAGAGATTATAAATATTTGAAAGCTTTGAAAGGTTTTTGAAAATTCTTATAATATTTCTTATTTCTTTCAAACGTCAAAAACTTCTAAATATCTTTCAAGCTTAACTAAAGTTTTCCTCAAATTTAGTAATATACTATAAAATAAAAAAACCTTGTTACAAATTTTCTGAATGTTTTCGACTTATTTGAAATTTTGAAAAACCTACTTAAATTTCCTCAAGAATCCCAGGGAAATTATATTTCTATAATCTTACAAACAAATAAACCTAAAAAAGTAAATTTTTATTCGAAAATTTTATTCTGCTTATCAAAAAAGATTCAGAATATTAAATAAACATAAAAAACTGAAAATAATTGCTTTGAATTTATCCTTCTATTAAGAAAATGATATATTTTTTGTACATACATTTCAAAGGAGTTATCTTTAACGAGAATAAAGTAAGATTAAATGGATAAAGTTAGTAAATACACCAAACACTCGCTTTCAGTCACCCTGTTCTCGGCCTTCCTAGAACTGCTGGCTCAGGCAGTTTCTATTGGCAGTCTCCAATTGAAAACGAGTCAGACGGCCCTCACTGTTTACGTTTCTATCCCCCTGAAATCAGTACAAGGCAACCCCCAAGACTCGACTGCAATCGAGAGTTTGATGTAATATAATTCTTGTTTTTCCATTTAGAGCTGTGTAACTTATAAGTACGTCATGTTTTTCGAAGTGAGCTAGTCTATTTATAAGTTGCAAAATATTACCTTCATATTGTTCTAATAAAGCTAATACCTTACCAGACTGGCCGTTCAATGCATAGGAACAAAATTTCCTGCTTTATCAAAATTTTTCAGCGTCATTGAAATTTAAAACATGTTTACTTGAAGAAATCAACACTAGACTGCAAATTAAATTACTCAAGTTTGAACTTTCATTAATTTAAAACTTCTTAAATTGAAACTCATACAAATTTTAATTCAGAAATGTTTGATTTAAAGGCCTGATCATTTAAAAATTTTACATGCATAAAATCAATATATAGCTTTTAACAGTTTACAGTTTAACAATAGCAAATTAAATGCGGTTCAACCGTAACATATTAAACATTTGACTTTTATAAATTGAACAGTTCAAAATTTTCTGAATAAAAAAATAAAAATTCACGCTCCGAAATAAGGTTTTTGGTTTAAAGAAGATTTCTTTAAATAAAAGATAAATATTGATTTAATCTCAGGTAAGGAAATGCTTTTTGTTGCAATAAATATTTTTCTTATTATATTATCAGATTATAATAAATGTGTACTTTAACTTACTATTTTTCTTTGGCTTATTATTTATATAAGTTTACATTTACAAGAATAATTTAATTACTATCAATTAATATAATATATTCCATTAAATTGAAAATTTCAAATAATTCGAAAACATATTCAGAAAATTTTTAAGAAAGTTTTTTTTACTTAAGGGCATGCGACACAGCGAAATACCTATATTACCGACTCACTTTTTTAGTTCATTGAATTTTTTTTTTGAACCTGAGTACTTTTTTTTAAATAAAAGATCGAGCTGAAACTTTGGGAAATGCATTAGAGTACAATAAAGCACGTTAAAGTACTTCATTTGAGGAGGAAATTCACTAAAAATTATTTCCGAACGGGAGCCTTTGGCTTTTCTTTTTTCCCGAACCTCGAAATTTTTTGAACATTCAAAATTTTTTTACACATAAAATATCGGCCTCAAACTTTAAGAAATGCAAGAGCCCACAGGAAATTACGTTAAAGTACTTTATTTTAGAAAATTTTAGGGAAACATCAGTTTAGCTTAAAAGATACTTAAAAGCTGTGGCCTTAAAATCTTCCAGATTCTTTTGTGACAATTTTGAACATCTTTTGAATTGTTTTATAATCAGGAATCATAAGGAAATATTTTCATTATTATCTTGAAACCTATAAAATTCCTTAAAAAGCTTCTGCACTTTTTGTCAGGAAATATTAAAAAATCGATAGTTTTGCTCAGATCGACTTAAAATTTTGGGAATATATTCTTGAATTGTTTAACAATTAGAAGAGACAACAAAAATTTGATTTGTTGCATGTGCCCCCCCCCCCCCCCCCCCCCCTAATGCATCAGCACTAACTTTTGTCCGAACCCACACCACATCCATTTTTTAATCCGTACCTTCCATTTTATTGAATGCTTGGGTCTGTTTGATTTTAACCAAAATGAATTAGACTGAATCCGACACCAGCCCGAATGAATAAGTGTGAGTCGGAAACCAATCGGAAGCAAAGTTTCACTCCTTCTCAATGCGATTCCCAATCCGAATGAATCCAAGAGTCTTGCCAAACAACACATCTTTTAATCCTTTTCGAACAATGGGCCCAATCCGATGAATCCGAAGCTCATCTAAAAAGGCTCTCACGAATAGCAACTTTAATCCGAATCAATCCAAACTCGCCATTCAATAATTTTCAATCCAAGTGAATCCACTTCTATAAAATCTTTTAAATTTTGAAATTTTTCAAGTATCTTTCAAATGTCGTTTAAAAATCTAAAAATGTCAGTATTCAAACTAATTATTATTTATTATTAATTTTTTTAAGTTTTCGCGTCTATCACCGTTTTCGACATAATTCAAAGTTTAAAACTTTTGTCTAAATTTAAAAAATCTTTACATTGGGTTAGTTCCAGTTTGTCGAAAACAATCCTGCCTTGTAAAACCCTTCATTTTCACTGAGTTCCATGTATTTCTGATCGTTTACAATATAATTCAAAACTGTTATTATTGTTTTGAATTTTGAAATTTGAAATTTTTTTTTTGGGTTAGCTTGTGCTGGTTTGAGCTGCTTTTCTAATTTGGAAAATCTTTTATTAACTTTCGCGTATCTATCACCATTCACAAGAAAGCTTGAATTTTTTATTTTTATTTAAAAAGTCTTTCTGTTTCCTCAGTTCAGGTTGGTCAAAAACAATTCTCCTCTTTAAAATCCTTAAAAGTGTTGATGGTTTTTATCTTTTTGAACTCGAAATGTTCATTTATTTATTTATTTGTAAAAACTTTTTATTTATTTACAATTTTTTTATATTTTTCATTTAATTTCAAAATATTTCCTTTTTTACAATTAAAATTTAATTTTTAGTTATACAGGGTGGGTCATTTTAATTTATCCACCCTTAAAATCTCCGGAACTAAGCGGTATACAAAAAAATTGTTTAGACAAAAGTTGCTCAGGTAAATGGGGGCCATAATCCTGCAACATCGGTTTTGACCTTGAGATCCATTTTCAATGTTATTTGAAGGTCACATTGATTTTTTTAAATGGGAACCCCTATTCTTAACATTAGATTCTGAAAGTGCGGGAAATTCTACGTCCGAAATGATAGTTAGAGTAAATTTTCACGAGGTCAAATTAAAAAATGCTGCAGTACATGATTTTTTTGTTTTATTTTTTTAACGCGTTTGGGCAACACAAAGCTGGGATGAATTTGGGATTAACGACCTATATTACTTTAACGTTGAGGCCAACTTGGAAGGTCATTCGACGGTCAAAGTGTGGAGTTTGTTGGTTTGGAGCTTGTGAGTTTGTGGATTTATTTTCGAGTGTATTAGTTAAAGAAAACAAACACTTTGACCTTCAAATAACCTTTGAAGTTGGCCTCAAGGTCAAGGTGATCAAGATCGTTGGTCCTAAATTAACCCCAGCTTTGTGTTGCCCAAACGTGTTAAAAAAATAAAACAAAAAAACATGTTCTGTATGATTTTGGAAATTTGACCTCAATTTGATCTTTATTGGATCTCGTGAATATTGACTCTAACTCAAAAATAGGGGCTCTTATTTCAAAAAATCAATGTGACCTTCAAATAACCTTGAAAATTGATCTAAATGTCAAAACCGATTTTGCGCAAAAATGGCCCCCATTGTCCTGAGCAACTTTTGTTTGAACAATTTTTTTTTTAACCGCTTATTTCCGGAGACTTTGAAGTGGATAGATTAAAATGGCCCACCCTGTATAATCATTTATAATTTAAATTAGGCAGTTTTGGAAGTTTGAATTTTACTTTCTTAATGTTAAATGTATATTATTATGGGTTACATTTTTCATTCATTACCCTTTAAATTTTTAAATTTTTAAATTTGCAATACTTGGTTTTGAATACACCAAATTTGCATTTAAATTTGAACTTCCAGAATTTAGAAGGTATACATTTTAAACTAAGAATTTATTATTTGCTTTAAAAAATTAAAAATCTGAGTAGATTTATTTGTTTTATTTCTAATGTATGTTACAGGAAGCACTAAAAAAGATGAACGATGCTGAATATACCTTCTCTCTAGGCTAGAATGAAGAAAGGATCTGGTGTTGAATAAATATAAATCGTTCGATTTTGTTTTCATATTGGATATGGTATATGTAGAAGGTCTTCAGCAATAAAATAAAGAAAATTTGAAAATTAATAATTCTAGGCATTTTCATAATCAAAATGGAACACACTTAATAATAAAGAATTAAAATTTTAAAGCCAGAAAAACTCATTAATAAGTTAGTCGTTAGATTCCGTGTTAGAAAAAGTATTGAAATCATGATAGTTTCATTAAAAAAATGTCCTACATACTTGTAGCTCGATTTTCGATTTTAATAAGTGTCATCTAAAAAAATCTACAAAATTTGACACATAAGCATAAAAAAATGAAAAATCAATCTACACGGTACTATATGTTGCCTTGGTACGAACGGTTATTAAAAATATATATTACTGGACTTTTCTTGCAGAATTTTCTGAGTAAAAAATTTAATGAAATTTTGTTTCAAAATGAGAACTGTAAGATATATACAAAAAAATAATAAACAAAAGCTGTTAAAACATTTTTATAAGTACCAGTTCATCTCAGGTTGTAATGCAATGATGCTGGCATGATAATAAATATTAAATAAATTAAATTAAAAAAAGCTGAGAATTTAAATAAAAAATTTGTATTTGGAATTTTTTTATATTTACACCAAAAAATCTTTTAAATTTCAATAAGCGAAAATTAAATTCAACTAAAAATATAATTTCTTTTTAAAATAGTTAAATTTTCAACAACAAAAAAGCGTTAAATTTTTTTTGAGTTTTCAACAAAAAGGATGACTTTTTAATAAAAATTGTAAGCATTCAACAAAATAATGAAATTTTTAAACTATTAAATTATTTTTCAACCAAAAACATAATAATAAAGTCGGAAAGACTCTTAAGCCTACGACAAATAAAAATGCATTTTTTAAATACTTTAAAAATATTAGCTTAGAAAACTGGAAAATTTGCTTAGAAAATTAAAATTCATTTTCCATTGGACACTTTTTGATTTCAGAAATTTGAAAAATGTATTGAATACTCAAGAGCATTTTTTAACATTTCAAACTTTCTGTTTGAAATTTGGAAACGTTCTCAAAGTTTTATGAAACTTTTATTTGTGCGAAGTTTTATAAAAGTCTACAGACCTAAGTTGAGCCACTAATCCCGACAACCATTTTAATATCAATTTAACATTATAAATCTACATTAAAGTATATATTTTATTTTGATACAATATTTCTATTAAACTTTCTAAATCATCGATGATTGATATGCCGAACATTGGTATCATCCTCAGATAAAATAATTTGACATTCCTTATAATGTAATAAATCATATTTCCTGTATTGTGTATAAAGTTCGAAAGCCTTTCTGTAAAAAGCTGGCAAAGGTTCCAGTCTTGCCTCTTGTGTTAAGGAATCGTAAAAATCGTATTGCTTTAGCCCTAAGTTATGTGCTTGCCATTTTTTTGAAGTTTTTAATTTAGAATCTTTCAGCATTTCTTCCTTTGATGGTAGAGTAAATTCTTTTTTTAGCAGGGCCTGAAAATATTGGGCCTGTAAACAAGTTCAAACATTATTTTTAATTTATTTTCATCTATAATATGACATATACACTAAAAAATAATTTTACCTTCACATGAAACATGTTAAATGCAACCACGAATGTATTTATGCCCATAAAACACATAGTTGGAAAATGAATATTGATCGTATGTTTGTAAAGCGGATATACGTAATTATCGTCAACTTTTATTTTGCAACTTTCATCCAAAAATGGAAAAGTTTGCTTATAACCAGTGCAGTATATCAGGTCTTCAGCAAAAACAGAATTTCCATCTTTTAAAAAAAAATCATTTTTTTCTACTCTCTCGATTCCAGCTACTTGAATCATCGAAGGATGAAGTCTTGCTGTTATTCTAAAAAGAATCAATTATCAATTTATTTTTAATCATTTGAATATATATAATTATTTCTATTCTACAATTTTGAATAGTAACTTTTCACGATTGTGACTCAAATAAACTTTATCAGCGTGTTCAGATACTTCGACACCAATGTCGACGCCAGAAACACCAGCTCCTAAAACGATCACAGTTTTTTCGGAAAATTCTTCAGATTTTCTGAATGCATGACTGTGAAACTGTCTTCCAGGAAAGGTTTCAATTCCAGGTATTTCCGGTATATGTGGATCAGAGTATTGCCTACAATGAAAATTACTTAAATTTAAAATTCAGACGGATCACAGCGATTCCGTAATTCAATATGGTTCATTACTGGATCTGGTACATTTGTACTGTTCGCTCAATGCGCGGTTTTCCCTCACGCAGCCGAACTACTGTCGCCGAGTCTTTTCAGCGGGAGCCTTTGTACCTAATGCAGACTAAAACTCGGAATATAAGATTTTTAAACTTTAGTACTTGATAATTTATACATATAATATTCTAAATCTACGAATTATAACCATTGAAACGATATGGTATTTTACCTAAACAGTGAAAAGTTTAAGAAAAAATGTGCAAGTTTATGTGAAATTTCATGGAAAATTTTTAATCATATTTGACTCATTTGAACTACAGTAGATCTAATTTATTGTTGCAACATTTTGCTTAACTTGGGGAAATTCTGGAAGCTAAAATTTGGCCAGATTTAAAAACTTCTTAATTTGCATCATAAGTTTTATTTTTTTCTATAGTATCTATAGTCTCATTCCTAGCCTAATTTAAAAATTCATTAACAAAAAACATAAATTATGTTTTTGCTTGACCAATCACATTTTCTAAAATCATTCTTTTAACTACTTCTTTTAAAAAGTATGTTTTTCTTTCATACAAAAATGTAATAAAACTACTATTTATAACTTTTCCGCCTGGCATAATATGGCGAATATAATGCAATTTTTTACGAGAGTTAATAAAAAATTCTATTTTAGCACATAGAAAGCAAAATAAAAAGGATTATCAATAATATATGTTCAGTTACTAGTCCAGATATAACACTCGCTTTTGCCAGTAGCAGTAGTTAGCATAGGTTTCTATTTTTGATACCTGTAATTTTTAGATCTTATTTTGTTTTGCGAATTTCTAAAATTGGATTGAACTGAAAAATTTTCCACAAAACTTCTCCTAAACTTGAACATTTATTTTTTAATTTTACACTTTTCCAGTCTAATAACATATCGTGCAAATTTTATTAATTCAAAGATTTCTAATATTATGTGTGTAAATTACCAAGTGCTAAATTAAGAAAGTATTATATTCCACGGGCAGATGACTATTCCGCCCCAGATACCTGTGTACCGTTCCCCCACTACTACTGGAAAATTCCCCCCCCCCCCCACTGATCAAGCTTAGTGGTTCGGCTGGGGCGAAAAACCAACATTGTGCGTCCAGGAAACGCCTGGGTGCGGAAGTGTCCCAGTCCAATCCGAAACTCAGAGCACTTTGAAATTTTGAAATCGGATAATATCTTCAGTCTGTTCTTTGAGGGTGAAATCTCGAAATTTCACTAAAAACACTAACATTTAAGGTTTTGCAAAAATGGGCTTAAAATCGACACCGATGCCTTCCAAGCGTGACTTTACGATGAAAAGTCATCTGAGGGTACTTAGAAGTCCGTACCGAATCGCCAAAGTCACCCCATGCCAATCCTGATGGAGGGGGAAATGACTCAAAATTGCGTATTTTCGATTAAAACGCTTAAATACTTGTGCAGCTCCTAGCTCACTGAGTTCTACTACTTCGAGTGACCCAGAGCCCACCACGTGGAGGTGGCTGCACATCGGGCTCCACCCACACCCTACCCAACCAAGCCTCGGGACCGATGCCTTGTCTGGACACCTCTGTTACCAGTTTAACAGTTCTTTCCACCGCTACTGTGTGACAAGAGAAAGATGTAAAGTCCCAGTCTGCTATCATGCCATCGGCCATAGATAGCTTAGCGGTAAGTTTATCCTCTGTTATAGGAATTAAAACTGGAGGTACGGTAAGTGAAACATCTGTCTGTTCCCAATCAATCATTTCTGTGT
>JAAAKG020168453.1:0-27900 GCA_010014905.2 Druon quercuslanigerum | reverse complement strand
TCTTCCAATTTCTTCATCCACATCACTCCCTGTCCATTACCATCCAAAATCCACCTCACATACTCATCCACACTCAATTGTCCATTTTCCTCTCGTGTACATCTCCCTAATACATGTGCGCCTGACTCCATTTCGTATTCACATACTCTACATAAATAGTCCTCGTCATCCATCCAATATCTGCATGCTTTCACTCCTACCATTCTAAACCGTACTACCCTAGTCCATTTGTCTTCCTTTTTTATTTTTTGCAGATATTCTGGTTCTGTCAAACCTTTCGCCATCACATACCATCTATTGTACTTCGAATCTATAATCTTTGTACATCTCTCTTCTCCTTGTTTAACTAATAGCTCTAACTCTATGTCTAGCCACTCCGTAACCCCTTCTCGTATATTACAAACCCTTCTCATTTTTTTTCCTTTCTTCCTCCCATTTTGAATTTCCCAAATTGCTTCTCACCTTATTGTTCCGAATTTGGTCCGAACCTGCTTGTGTTATTCTGCTTCCTTCCCACCTTTTTAGCTTCTCTTGAAACCTCTAGGCTCTCTTAATTTGTCTAGTAACCATTTTCTCCCTCCCTAATTCTTCCCTTAACATGTATCCTAGGCAACTCCAGCTAACCCCCATTACCCGTCTCAAAAACCACTCATGCATGCTCTCTACTTCCCTATGTTGCTTCCTTTCCCAGATCTCCACTCCATAACACAACACTGCCCACACCAATGCATCAAACAACCAGACTCTCATTCTCGAACCGTCCTGGAACCTTCCTTTCCTATACCCCATACTTGAACCTTCACTTTACTTGCACATTCAATTCTTTTCCTCACCTTCAGCTCGTTTCTCCCCTCTGCCTCAAACCAAAAACCTAGGTAACAGAACTTCTTCACAACTTCCACCTTTTGTCCGCACATCTTTGAAACGTAATTCATTTTGCTCTTTCTATTTCTGAAGCACATTACCTTTGACTTATATACGTTCACTGTCAAATTTGTTGCTCCCACATACTCCTTGACGAATCTGATCATTAGCTTCATCCCCGTCTCATCATTAGCTAACAGAACTACACCGTCCGCGTATACTAAAAAGTATAGTTTGTTTATTAACAAAACCGTTTCGCCTTTTTCTTTCTCCTTTAGCTTCTCCTTTAAGTCTGCCAGCACCATACTAAATAGTAGCGGACTCAACCGGCACCTTTGCCTTAGTCCTCTACCTGTCCAGGAAACCTGCCCTTATTTCTTTCCTATCTTCGTGCTAATCCTGGTTTCACCAAAAATTTATTTTATCCTCTCCACCAACTTTTCCTCTACACTCCTCTCTTTTATTGCCTGCCATAGAACTTTTTTGTTCACTGAGTCAAACTCTGCTTTGATATCTACGAACAAAGCCACTAGTTTCTCTTTCTTTCTCCCTACATTTCTGTTAAGCAAGTAGTTACGTATGTAGACGTTGTTTATAGTTCCCATCCTTTTTCTAAAACCCGTTTCTAAATCCCCATTTCACCTGTTTCACTCTCCAATTTCAGTCCCTTAACCACTAAGTTATTTTTTCTCTTTACCCTTTTGCCCCTTCCAATCTTCTTTCAATTTTACTACGTTTTCTTCAATCTTTCATTTTTACTTTGCACGTTCTTTTCATTTACTCTCACTATTTCCTCATTCTTTGCTTTTTTCCCCATATGCTCATTCCTAATTTCTAAATTGCTTATCCGTTTTTCCAGCTGTTTTATCTTACTATTTCTCTGTTCGTCGACCGCTCTCTGTCTATTCTCTATGTTCTCTAGTTTAACCCAAACCTTGTCTTTCTCCTTCTCCCAGCGTTTATCCCATACTTCCCATTTTTCTATTACCTTTTTCACTTCCCCATTTACATCGTTTCTCTGCCTATGCATATCCCTATTCATATCATCCAATCTCTTTCTTGTTTCTCCTCTAAACCCTTTTATGAGAGCTTCACATTTTTCAAGCATCCTCCCAACCCCCTATCTCTTTTTGGTGTTTTCTCTTTTTCTTTTATCCTCCCCTTCACTGCTAGTCGCGCTTGCCTTTTATCGCCATTCGTCTAAACTCCTATTCGAACCCGGGCTGCCTAGCCTGTTGCGACGTTGTAGGTTGGAGGGTCTTCCGCGTTGATTGCCTTTACCTGAGTCATTACTCGTTACCATCCCCTCTCTGGTCGGCTTCTCAATTCTTTCCTCATCGCTGCTGTCATTGCGATCAACTTCTCCCTTGCCCACACTTCGCACACTTTCAGCAACGTCAACTCTTGTTGTATTTACTACTTGCTGTTCTGTTCTATCGTCCATTAACTGTTGCCCTCTGGCGCCTGTTTGTAGACTTCGCTCTCTGTAACGTTTTCCGCCTTAATCTCCTACCTCTTGCCCCCCTTTCCTAGGAACTATTTTTCCTACTACTAACCTCAAAAACTTCACACTCCAAATTTTCACCTCAAACCACTCACTTTCACGCTTTACACATTTGCCTTCACTCACCCTTATTCCTTTACACTAGATCTCCTTACTCTCTGCCCTTTTTTCATCTAGTCACCCTTAGTCCCTTCACCAAAGCCAAAAAACCATCACTTTTAGCGTACTAAATTAACTTTTTCTGAATGTGGATTGGATAAAATATGATTATTACGCTTACCATTTTCTATTCATTTTTTAATTAGAATTATTTTTCAAATTTTTGATGCAGAAATTCCTATAATTTTACCAATTATTAAATTTTTAAATTTGTATAAAAACATACATTTTTTATTAGTTCATTAGAATGTTTATAGATTTCTTAAATATTAGTTAAAATTGTTTTTACAAGTCGAATTTTAATTTTTCAATAACATCCCATTAAGAAATTTAATTGCGCACATTTCTAGTACTATAGATAAATGTGATAACTTTATTAGTTTTTGAAATAATCAAGAAAGTGTTACTTTTGTCTGCAATCGCAAAATACGAATTTTTTCTGTTTAACTCGCCATAAGTTCTACATTAATATGAATTTTGTAATAACAATATTTATAGAATTTTATTTAATTGCGTAAATTAGATATTGAAAGTTTCAAACACTGCGACAGTCGAAAGAATTTCCAGAAAATTAAAATTAACGGTCACCTAAACTTTTGTTAGGATTCAAGGAACTTTTATGGAAAATATCAGGCATTTATGTTTTATAGTTTTAAAGTCACAATTAATTTAAGATCTCAGCGCTGTCCCGTACGCGTGCTAGCTCGCCGTGCAATATCAACGTCTTTATAACAGCTGACGATTGAAAGGTCAAGCCGGCCACCAAAATAATAATGAAGACATTATAATTTACATTTGCTTATTATTTTCTAATAACAAATTATAAAAATTAAAACTTACATAATATTTATATAATAACTTGTACGATTTCTGTATAAATAATTTAATCATTTTCATAACTGTATATAGTGTTGTGTTCGGCAGAATTATTTTGAGTCAATTGCGAAAAATAAATAATTTTAAAATAATTCTTTTCCAGGGGCGCTTAGAAAATTAAAAAGACTTTTCACATATTTTATTTTAGCCAATTTTAGTCCAACTCGAGCTAAACAACTCCTTGGAAGATCTTTTAGTTTAAGATTAGTAGTATACAAAAAAGTAGATACCTCGTTTAATTTATAATTATCATAAACATCTACTTTTCCGTCAGGGTAAAAATGTAAAACAAAAGCTTTACTAACTTAAAAAGTTTTCGGTTTGCGGATTTTGCCCTTGAAACTTTTTTGAAACACCTGCAAAAAATCTTCACATTTCGTAATCACAGTAAATGGAGATGAACGAGCGTTTTAAATCAATTCCATATATTCATCCGGCGTTTCAATGCACTCTAATTTTTTTTGTGTGTTTGTTCTCTCAGGAGACAATAACAAATTTTTTGTGGTTCTAAATTACATTCTTTCGGTAAAATGTACGTAATCGTGGTTGTTTCTTTCTACAGAATCTGTTACAGATAAGTGGAACATCTAATTTTGTACCCGTTAGGAAACACATGAGCTGTTATGGACGTGTTATTCACCAAAAACGGCAAATCTTTGATATTTTTAGTCCGAAATAAGTGATTGCCTTTAAGTATTTATAAAGATTTTTTTACTTCTATGCTACTCCAGATTAGGACTATATTTATTTTTTTTATCTTCAACATTTTTTTCAAATAAAATCAATTTACAAGGGATCTTTCCTGTTGCTGTGAATCAAACTGTGAATCATCATGTAAATACTGCTAATTCATTTCTATAGGGTATTTTTCCGGAATTAAAATATATTAATAGTTAATTTAAAAATCAGAAGTGACAATACTTACCATCATAGGACTTCCCGCATGCATACTGCCACCGCTTGCACTTCTGTGATGCTCCTTCATTAATTGTAATGAACGAAGAACAATTGCGGACCGCACAGATGCATACATGTCTACGTAATGCCGAAGAGCTCTTTCTTCCAACCAATGAGCTATTTTAACTAAGTTAGCAATAGTGCTTTCAGGCAACTGGCAAAGAGATTGCGGGCAATCTTCACCACTAGTATCATCATCGGAACCTATCAAATCCAAAAGTACAATTGGTAAGACGGGCTTGCTTTGCCTTGCTAAAGTGTCATGAAATTCTGCATTGAGAGCTTCTAATCCAGTGCCAAATAATGTTGAAACATTCTCTAGTTCCACTGAACTTGGATTATTTTTTTGAAAATAATGCTGAGCATTGTGTAAGCGATTCATGGCTTCCAAAAATCCATCTAAGCCCCCAGCACCATTAGGTCCTCCACGTACTGATCCTTCGACTTCTTGACATACTCCGTAGTAACCAATTGCATGATCCAAAATAGTCAGAGTTTTTTCAATATCTGCGTAACGAAAGTGTTTTATTTTTATACAAATAGAATAATATCTTAAATTCCATGCATAAGAACGTCTCTTTCATGCTCATGGATATCGCTGATATGAATTTGGTTGAATATGAGTACTATTAGACACCTTGCCATTAGAGAGACGCACTTATACCTAGGCGTGCTATGTGCCGCATGCAGAATATAAAATCAATAACGTAGGCTCCCCGAAACAGATGCAATCGTGTTCATGTAACAGACTTGGATTTCCAATCTGTCGGAGTCCAAAAAGATTTGTTTGCCAACCCGGTTCTCTTCTATTCGTTTGGGGGTGGTTCCATGGACCAAGCACGAGTTCATTGCCCTCGACAAAAATTGGACATATCAAAAATATTTTTTTTCTCTGAAAAAATAATTTAGGACAATTGCTATCTTTAAAAATTATTTCAGATTCCCTTAAGAAATATAAATTTTCAATTTAAGATTTAGGATAATTATTGTATAAAATTAATTTCATAAGGTGCTCAACCGCAAGAAACAAAATGCTTTTTTTCGAAGTATTGTTTTTCTCATAAAAAAACGTTCAACCGAATTATAAATTATAATAAAAAGCTGCCGAGAAATATAAATTTTATATATTTGTATTGTTAATAACAATATTATAAACCAATTAACAAATGCAGCTATGCAACTCGTGACACCAACTCTTACTGAAAAAGTAACTTTGTCAGTCATTCTCAATTAATATTATTATTATATAATCAAAAATTGTGATACTTAAAAACAAAATATTTTATTAAACAAACAATTTTGCTATATTATTTTGCTTTACTGTAATATTCTACCAGGAAAATTTCTTCTTTCAATTAATCTCATCAGAATGATTTTTCAATTGGAATTCTTCTAATAATTTTAGTAACTCTGGATCAAGTTCTGCTTCCTTTTTCTTCAACTCCTTTCTTAAATATTTTGGAATTAAGTCTCCATTTTTTCTAACAGAGATTGCTGCTGTTACATAATAATTCTGGAAGAATGAATATACTAAATTTGAACGTTATTGACTTTTAATAATTTTAAATAATACCTTTTTGCTTAATACTATTCTTTTACTACAAGTAAGTTACTATTATCATAGTGTATGCAATAACAATAATAGAAGAAGTTACTTATTTAAGTACCACTCTCAAGATGCATTAAAATAATCATTACATTCATACGTAAAACTGATATAAATGATGGTTTATATAAAATATTCTTAACAACACTATGAAAAGAGAGTTAGAGCTATACTTTCTTAATGAAATATAACCCCTGAGATAGCTGAAACATGATTTAGCAGGAAAAAATTTTTTCCTGTTCGAAAACGCTAAATTTTTTCACTTTTTATAATATTGTTATTAACAATACAAATACCTAATATTTATATTTATCTGCAGTTTTTATTATAAATTGGAAGTAATTTGAAAACTTTTTGATGAGAAAAAGTATACTTCGAAAAAATACAATTTCTTTATTAGAATATTTATATTAATGGTACTTGTTAACTAAATGTCCTGAAATGTATCTGCAATAATTCTGATAGATAGTAACTTCTCCTCAGTCCTTTTTCAGATAAAAAAAATTCGCAAAATGTTCAATTTTAACGTTCAATTTGTTTAAATAATAAATTCCACCGAGTAAGATTAAAAACCAGGCCTGCAGTCGTTCTTTTACTGTCGAGGAGGAAAAGCGAATTTTATGTAGGAACTTATATTTTTTATTGCAGATCTGGATTCTATTTTGCGAAACAAGTAAGTTTTAACAACAAAAAAATTCGATTCTCTTTACATGGCGATGCATTGGTGAAAATGACAATTTTGACTGTTCAGGAACTGAGCTTTCAAATGAAAGATTAAAAAGACAAACGGTAAGTTTATTTGGGTGGGTTCTTACAAGTTGGTATGTCTGGAATCGACGGACTTCTTACGTTAGTTTGGATTTGATTGGATTTCGTTGCATACATTGTAAAAGTAATGAGACTTTTACAATTGAGGGTTTATCTGTACAAAATAAAATTTAAATAGTTCTTATTTATGGAGAAAGTGAGAGGAATTTCTATAATTCTGCTGCTCTTTATGCTCAACCTTTTTGCAGGCAGTTTACCGTCACGCGCTTCTTTTTACCGGGTTTTCAATACAGTGAAACTTTCAGGTAGCGATCTCTAAGATAGCCATTCCAAGAATTGACGCCAGCCGCACGTAGGAAAAAGGTAGGTAAAAGGAGTGTTTGGAAGGTATTAAAGCGTAATAAATATCACCCCTTCCATACTTCACTGCATCACGAACTTCATCGCAATGCTTTTCAGAACCGATTTACATTTTGTCAACGGGCGCTTGAGCAGATACAAGGAACACCTAATTTATTTTTCCGGCTATTCTTCTCAGACGAGTGGTCTTTCACGAACCACGTTGCGGTTAATCGACATAACATGCATTATTGTAGTGTACAAAATCCACACTGGATACGCGAAGTCTGGTGTGGATTGCATTGGAGACCAGCATTTCGGTCCATATTGTATTGATTGCAATTTAAACGGTGACAAATATTGTAAATTTTTAGAAAATTATCTTTCAACATTGCTTGAAGACCAAAGTTTGGAAGTCCGACAGAACACGTGGCTTCAACATGACGGTTGTCGAGCGCATTATTTGGCAATTGCGCGTGAAGTGCTGAATTGCGAATTCAACGGTCACTAGATCGGCAGAGAAGGAAGAGAACAAGAAGCGACCTTACGTCGCCGGATGACTTTTTGTGGGTTTATTTGAGGAATCTATTTTATTAGGAAGTGCCAAAAACTCAGAAGAACATGAAACAGTAAATGAGGACTGTTTGTAACCAAATAACATCAAACACACTCCGCAAATTAAAAAAAACTTCCCAAGCTCGGATCAACAAGTGCATCGAAGTGAGAAGAAACCATTTTGAGGACTTAACGTACCGAGAGACAAGCTCCCCGATGATTTCAGGCAAGGAGAGTCACCGAAAAAGAGCGCCCCAAAGGAAAGAGACAGCTATTACTTCCACGCAGTTTCTTGGTAACGCGAAATGAAGTTAATTCATTGACTGCTTACATACCTGGAATCTAAATGAAAAGCATGCGTTTTAAAAATAAAACTGAGCTTTATAATTTTTCTACATAACTTTAACCCCCATCCCAGGTGGGTGGAGAGTTTGTAGAAAATTGAATAGATTACAATTAAATAGCTCTCCTGAAAGCGACCTATACGTCTTTTTATCTTTCGTTTGTAAGCGATTCCTCAAATATTTGTAATTAAATCAATAAAATTCTAAGGATAAACTATTTTCGTGAGTTCTTTAAGAAGATTTTGTACAAAATTAAACAAATTACATTCAAAATATTAACATTTAAAATATTACACTTAAAATATTCTGAATGGGCGAACACCCAAAATTCTTTCTCTCGCCGCCAGGACATTCTAACCTACGTGTACCTTGACTTACAAAATCTAAGTCGTGCTTTCAAACTAAAAATTAAAAGTCCCTCTTAGCAACTCACAGGACAAGCACGACTTCGATGTGCGTGTCACGCTTGTAGACTTTTACTTCATAAGTTCGAGCCAATCGTGCGAGACCCCCACCCAACGTTACAACCCCTCGCTGGCGCCATGAGTGGCACACCCCTACCAAAGCTGATCGTTAAGTATATCGTGTTTCGCGACCGACATTGATTTGCGGTCTATATTGAATCATGGAGAATTAGTTCAGTTTTAGAAATAATGAAAATATATTAAGATATTCCATACTTTAACTAAAAATAATCAAATTCTAGTAGTGTTGATTTAGGAAACACAATATGTTTAAAATTGTAATATAATAAACAAATAGAGAAAACTGAAAAGAAGATGACGTGGTTGATAGGATTCTTCAATTGTCTGATAGGTAACCGCTGATAATTTACAAAGCCATCGCCCACCCTCTAATAACGTATGTAGTTCCGATATCATATTTATAATATAGCCGAAGAATTCTATGCGAACGATCTCGAGCAGGATTTATTGATTATAAATTTATACTAAAATTTCTTTCAGCCAAAGAATAGGGGTTGGGAATTAGTCAAGCTCTACGCAGAGATCAGCATCGAGAGTAGACATGCCTTATGCGCAGGCACAAGGCATTTTCTATAGTTTCCTTTCTTTTATCATTTGAAAAGCTATGTGCTCCTTTATGCTTCTACCCAAATGCCACATAAATATCTGGCATTTCGAAAATAGTTTCTTCAAACTAACAAATGAACACTGCTTTATCTAGGACTGATATACTGCGAAGAGGAGATGTCACCGTCGTTGGAGCCGCCGTCTGGTGTCTCCACGCTCACTAGCGCCCCTAGCGGCCGCAATTGTCAGTCGCCGTCACCATCAGGTGCCGTACCTATTTTTATTATGTGAGCCTTAACAATGAACATACCTCTTAACTTCTTTACTAAAGACGGATTGTGAAAAAACAATAACATGACAGTTTCGTGGGCGTAGGAAACGGTGGGCTGAACTCTGATATCATCCCTCTGATTTTCGTCTTTTGTAGCTAGATGCTTGGTTTCTGAGTTTGGGGGTTTACTGGGTCCAGGATTTGAATCCTGGACTTCCATCACTTATATGCCACGTTTCCAGCAGCGTCAGAGCCTTTCCCCCTGATGGAAAGGATTAGTCTCGTATCGCCGGGAAAACTTATCGCCAAGAAGAACTCTATCTTCATGGAGAGAGTCTCTTCCGTGTTCTCGAAAATCTCCATCTTCCACACCTACACCATCGTCGCTACTGGGAGGATCGCTCCCTTACCGCCGAATGTCGACACTACCACCTACGAGAGCTCCGTCCCCTCCCTGAATACCCTGGACCACTCAAACGACCCTTTCCTTTTAACCACCGGACCACCCTTTGTTGTCAAACAAAATACTCGCTCTCAATTAAATAAAGTAATACCGACCTATATTAATTTTTGAGTCCGTCTCAACCTACAGGCTTTCAGCATCATGAAAGTTATCTCTTAAACTCATGAATTATTGATTTAGAGAAATAATTATGTACGCTTCATAAAATATTCTTACAAAATTGATTATAATTATTTCTAATACTTATAAACTTGAAGACGCTTATAATTAAAAAATATTATACTGAAAAATTTTAAACACAAAAGACTTGAAAGTGTCGCATTAACTCAAGACAAATAATTTGAAACTCAAGGCTTATAAAAATGAAACAAAGTAATTTTAAAATAAAATATTTACCGTTGATCTAATATATTAAATAGTCACCAATAAAATGGTGCCCAGTTGTTTTCGCTTTAGTTAGCAAGGCAATTTTTCAGGGCCAGAAGGTCGAAAATAAATCTTTTATCTATCTAATATTGTTACTTATTGTTTTTATCATGTGTAACCATTTTCTTAGACGAACAGAGACAATTTTTCGGTTAATTATTAGTTGTATTACTTCTGCTGTTGATTAGTATAAATGCTGCAAAGTAATTTAGATTTTAATACAGAACCTTAATTGATTAAATGATTTTGAATCGAATTTTTAAAAAATTGAATAATATACATAAGATTAGAATTTAAAAAAGTTGCAGAATTCCTGAAAATAAAACCAAGAATCTAACGACCAAATTTGGACAACCAACATAAAATGTTCCCATTTCAATGTGAAAAAAAAGTTTTCTCCTAAAACTGAACAGAAAGAAATTTCCTTTTCTTTCTGGATCATTATCAAATCACAATAAAAACATTCGTAAATAAGAACCACCAACGTTTCGGCACTCATACAGCACCCTTATCAAGGCACAAAAAATTAAAATTAAATGTTAGGCAGACAGGAACAGCAACGCAGTCACAACGCTTTCTCCTCAACACCTAAGAATCAATACGCGATCATCAAGTGAACGTTCAAAAGGCAAACGAGCTGGAAACATACTTGAAATAGAAATGAATTCCACTTCAAGTCAGCTAAATTGAACGACTCGTAGACGCTCGCCCCCTAACTTCCGCCCTCCAGCTAAGGCGCCGTGAAAATACTGATCGACCGTTAGACCGATTGGCCTGAGACCCTCGTTGCGTAAGCGTACGACCTAGTTAGCACTATACTGTGACTCGACCGTAGGAATGAAAAAAGAAAAAGAGAAAGCAAACATTCCGACAATACGAGTGAGCAGAGAGATTTAGACTCAACCATACGGCACGCGTCACCTAACATGGACGACCTGCGTAGCACGCCCTCCGAAGCCATAAAATTCCGTACACAACAAACCTGGGCCCTAATGAACGTGAGCGTGAGCCAGTCCCTTGATCAACAACCACACTGACACAATTTGGAAGAAAGAGAGGTACGTATAAGACCCAACTTAACCGATTAGCAACAGCTCAAACGAGGGGGGTAGAACGCGTCACCAACAACCTGGGACGGCAAATAACGGGGCACGTGTCACAAGCGACAACCCAAAATAAAGTACATCCTACCTGAATACAATGGGGAAGGTAACCCAATGAGATATTTACTGGTGGCTCATTATTAAAAATGGCATCACCGATATTAATACCTTCATACAACATGAAATCAGGAAAAAAACTAGAGTTCGTGTTTTTCTAATTCAGAAGCTCGCTCGCCACTACAGCAATGAAATTAAATACGCAATCGTCGGAAAATGTATCGAGAACAGTGAACATCTGATAGAACTGCTCGAGAAATTTGACAAAATTGAAAGCACCAACACGGGCCACGTGAATCAAAGGGACTGGAAAAATAAGAACAACTCTCAGCCTGAAAACAACGCATCAAATCCAGGGGCGTAGCGACCGCAAAATTTTCATTACCAACGACAGAGCAATAGTGAACTCACACCAGAACTCATGGCGTCAAACGCAGCCTCTATATCGCGTACAAAATATGAAAGTTGAAAGATCATCACAAATCGATCCTGAAGAATATCCTGTAGAAGAACGAACTATGGAATTACGAAACGAGCACGAGCCGCGTCAATAAACAATTGTGAAAATAACACAAAAATTGACGTGGCTAATGAAATGACATACTTCAGAAATATGCTCACGAATACACGCGATGAACTGACCGAAGAAAATACCAAAGCCTTGAAAAACAAAAGAACTAAATGTTACAAGGCAAACATATAAATCGCAGGAATTCGTAACAAAGGCATTATTCGACACGCGTGCCGAAATTACATGCATATAGAAAAAATTCTTAAATAAATTGCCCCTGGAGGCAAAGCAGTACGAGTAACGTGACAAATCTGCGCTGATGTACAACTACCTACTACTGTCGTCCAATTAGCATTTTTTATAGTGCCACGCCTCTATCTACACGGCAAACCAGCAATAAGAATATTGCAAGAGGAGGGAAATGAGAAACAAAATGGAGAGCACATCGTGTTTAACATCGAGCCGTCGGCCATCGAAGAAAATACATCCCACAAAAACAATAAAGTAATGAGAAAATACAACCATTGTTGACGGCGAAGAAAAAAGACTCTGAAGAAACAAAGCGATTTAAAGTAATAAATGGGACACTCATCACTGCGACGGATATAAAATAATTCGAGAATCTTTCTATGCACCTAAGCTGGCAAAATGCACACAATTACTATCCACATGTGATTCTTGCCAAAGAAATAGTCTTGACATAAGCTTCGCAAGCGATAGAAGAAGCGGTATTGGCGAAGGAAACATTAGAAATTGTGTCTATCGATGTCTTTCGTCCCTTGACAAAGGCGCAATATGGTTATGAGTACATTCT
Source organism: Druon quercuslanigerum (assembly GCA_010014905.2). NCBI lineage: Eukaryota > Metazoa > Arthropoda > Insecta > Hymenoptera > Cynipidae > Druon > Druon quercuslanigerum. The sequence goes on along the minus strand of JAAAKG020168453.1, from coordinate 15,252 downwards.
AGTAATCATACACATTTACGAAGTACACAAAACTTTATCCCTTGCGCAAAGCCACAGGCAAGATGGCAATAAGAAAGTTCGAAGAATTCATCGAACACGTAAGAAAACCTCAGAAAGTGCTGTCAGATAGAGGTACTCAATTTACAAGCTACAGATGGAGACAGGTACTAGATAAGAAAGGGATAAAAATTATTCTCACATCCATGCGCCATCCTCAAGCAAATATGGTAGAGAGATTGAATCGAGAATTTTCTCGGCTCTTTAGAACACTGCCACCACCCGATCAACATAGATGATGGTACTCACAAATAGAAAACATAGAAACGATCATTAACGAATCCCACCACGATACGACCGAAATTACGCCGTATGAGGCGCTGTGGGGATGCAAACCCAAGAGATGGTGGACCCAGCTCCTACCGTAAACCCTTCAACGGGCAGAAAAAGACCGATTAGAACAATTAGTGGTGCTTAGAAACAGGATTAAAAGGAAAAGAGAAAACAAATTGGAAAGGATTAATATGAAAAAGAAAACCTTTGAAATAGGCGAATGGGTGCTTGCCAAGACCTGCAATGTATCTAATCCTGCCACAGGAACAATAGCAACATTTCTAGCTCTATATGAAGAACCCTACAACATTAAGAAACAGATCGCTACAACCGTATACATCCTGAACAATACAGAAAGTGAAAAAGAGAGGGGACAGTACAACGGAAACGATCTCCGAAAATATCTCTGTCGGAAAAGCTGAGAGAGGGGATGTGAAAACAGACGTCCTAAGGTAAGTTCAGTATAAAAGGGCCTCCAGAAAAGTCGGATGGGTCAGTTCTAAGCCGAAAGCCCTAAAATGGCTCGACGCCAGCACAAGCGATATTGACTTAAGAGCATGCATCTCGATACAGTGCAATATAGACAGAGAAGAGGAAAACGTGGCAGAGTTACTTTTCCACGACTACGGGACGAGATTTCCGGACTGGATAGCAATAGAAAAGAAGAAAACAAAAAAAATCCTGCAGAAGAAAAGCTCCTAGGAAAATCAACATGGATGTCGCGGAAGTGTGCGCGACGAATTTCGTAAGAGGTTTCACCACCGCCAACGTGAGTACCTGCACACGACCGGAGAAAACGACACCGAAGTCATCACTATCGAGGTAGATACCCATGAGAAGACCAAATCAACGCCAGAGATGATAACACTTGAGGACAATGAAGTAGAATGCCTATCACGCAAGAGTGAACTCGCGTTGAGGACGGCTAACAATTCCAACGATCCAAGGGAACTTCTATCTGCGGGACAAAGTGAGTCACCTCAACCCTCAACATCAATATCAAGCCAGGATAAAGAAAAATAGAACGAGAGAGGTAGCAGATGAGGTGATGCATGAAATTCGCTCCATGAGCCTGATTTTCGACGAAGCTAAGGCAACCAAGGCGATACAAGTTCCAGGGTCGGAGGTCATAAATTTTAATGAAACGGAACGCCGTTGGATGGATGTCCCTAAGGAGAAAAGTGAACCTCAGAGGAAAATGGCCGTTTATACCGTTACGAGAAGCAGACACGATGCCCTAGTAGAGGAAATCTTTCTACAAAAAAATAAAATACTTGCGAGGAGATCGCAAATATCAAAACAAAGGAAAAAAGAAGAGGACGGAGTCCCAAAAATCGACAACTTCGCGGACAAGATTAAAGCCCTGTATCGTGAGGGCTATCAGGAAAAAGATGCAAAAGAAAAGGGAGGACGAGGCTAGAAAGGTAGATATTGGGGCCGGACATCAACTTACCAAGGAGACAAGTGAGGACATGGCTCGATACAAGAAATGGACACTGGCTCAAGAATGTCCCATCACCACTGAATGGAGCTTCAGCGTGAAGAATGAAGCAAGAAATTCCAACAGAAACAACAGGGACGAAAAACAATAAAAAATGTAAGATTATTTAGTTCACATAATATCGTCACTCGATTTACCTTCATGAGTCTCAGATTCGATCTTTATATATTCTTTGACTTTAGGTTTCGTTTATATCATTTTAATTATTGTTCCGCCTCATTGGGGGGGGGCAGTTGTAACCCTCGAGTTACAATGGTGGCCTGTAAATAGGTAAAAGCAGTATCTCCTGTGTGATCCTTCTGAAAAGCAGCATTTTAACCGAAGATCAGAGTCCTGGATCTTGTAGCTGAAAAGCACAGACTACAGAAGCGAATTGGTAGGAGAAGCCCAGAGTCTAAACCCTCTGCAAATTGCCCAATAGTTCACTTCTAAAAGAATAAAATTTAAAGTTATTGGAATTCTATTCGGTTAAGTTCTCTCCACGAGAGCCCAGTTCGATAATATCCTCTGAAGCTGTCAACAAAAGAGACTTATCTTTGAGATCTTTTGCGTGTCAGATTTATGAAATCTTAGAACTTTATTTTCCAAGTGTTTCCGAGCCTCCGGTTCTAAGGGCCAAAGTCCCTCATTCTGACGCGTTGAATAATAAAATTTTACTTCTTAGGCTGAAGCCTCACATTTTCGAGAAATAATATATTCTCCAAATTTTACTTCCGCTTTCTCGAGTATCTAAAGGCGTAAAACCCTGTAAATTGGTCAACAGAATCGGAGGTTAAATATTTACGATCTCTCTGTCAATGGCCACGCGGTGTACAAGAGACTTAGAGATTAAAACCTCTATACCCTGTTGAGAGAACATCTGCCCATTGAAGGCCAGAAAGAAAGACAATATTCTCTAGAAGTTAAATAAGAACTGAGAGTCTTCTAAAATTTGTATCCTTGAACGGCTCGCGGACGCTCGCCCCCTTACTTCCGCCCTCCAGCTCAGACGACGTCGTAACAATAGCGATCGACCGTTAGACCGAGTGGCTTGAGACCCTAGTTGCGTAGGTGTAAGAACTAGGTAGCCTCTCTCGCACCTAGAGATTAAAGCCTAAGCGACAGGTCATATAAAAACAAAAGGCTTAATAATTAGCATTTATATATTCACGGGAATATCCCTTTTCCGACCGCGTGTTGTGGAAAATCTTTTCTCCCCTTGCGTAAGGGATTTATGGTTTTGGTCCAATGACCCATTTATGAAAAATAAACAGGCGGTTTACCTAAAAGGGACCTTTACCTCTAGAAAAGAAGTGTCAACGAACTTTTACGTCATAATTGACAAATTTGAGTCGTCGCAAGAGTAAATATATTCCGATTATACTTCGTTTACGATTACGTTATGAATAATATATTTTCAATGTTCATTGATTAAACCAGAATCTTACGATAATTTAGAATAGGGATTAGAAAAATATATGTAAAAGATACGGGTAGCTCAGGTCTATTTGAATAAACATATCTTTTGTAAAAAGAAGCTCGTTCTCCAAAAGAAGCCCCTTTATGAAATGTAATTTAATTAATATAAGTCAGGTTATTAAATTAACCCTTGTTAGTTAACGAAGCCCAAAAGTTGACAATTACAATATATATATAATAAGCTTAAAAACTTTTAATTTGCTGCAATCGAGTGTACATCCCCCCCCCCCCCCCGAGTAATTAACTTCTTGTCGGCAATTTTTTAAACATATTTTGTCACTACTTGCAAAATAAACTTTCCCACTTACTATGTTGTTGGGACTGAAGATTTCCAGTCTCATTGTATACAGGAAGAATTGTCCGGCGAAGCGTAGCCAATCGTTCTTCTAAAGAAGAAATAATAGCCACCATACTACTTGTCAGTCGTTGACTTCTGTTTTGTGCATCTTTCAAAGCTTCTAAACCAGTATTTTCTGCTTCTAATTTACATTCAATTTCAAACCTTCTTTCAGAAGTCTCGCCTTCAATTACGTACATTTTACAGCTGAAATTACGGTCAACTTAGAAACTTAAATCATATAATCAAAATCAAAATACATATAGATTCATTCAAAATTGTATTAATATGTTCATGAAAGAAAGGTGCATCTAACTCCATTAATGATACATAAAGTGATTTATTTTATTTTCTTATTTTGTCTGACAAATGGGACGGAGCGCGCTTCGTGTCCACATACTAAAACTATCGTTTTTCCTCACCTATGTTTTTATGTTGTGACGTAGCTCAAGTATTGACCTGAAATTCAAAGGAGAAAATTCACAGCTAGATGCGACTATGCAGTAAACAAGGACAAAAAGTTCGGACCCCTCACTTAATGCTTCAGTATTAGGGAAGAAAAAATCGAAGAATAATAATTAATAAATAATTAGAGGTATACAAAATAATTATCTCGACTTCGGAGAAAGATTATAAGTAGCAATATAGCTAGAAAGAACATTCTCGATTCAGCGGTTTTCTCTCAAAAGTTAAAAGGTCAAATAAATTATTCATTTCTGAGTAAAACACTTTTGAATAATCGCAGCAGAATGAATTTTTTACTACACAAGAAAGAGACGAATATATATAATAGAGTCAATTGTCGAGAATGAGAAGTGCCGCATATACTGGAACTTTATATTCTCGACAATTGTTTCTGTTGCCCACTCGAGGTATGACATAGTCATCCTTGACTTCGAGAAGCGAACCATGTTCGTTATCGAATTTTCGGCACCAACTGGCAAAAACATCATAGTCAAGGAGAATAAAGAGAAAGAGGGGTATAGAGACCTTGCAAGGGAGTTGCGACGATTGTACCCGGAATATTCTGTTAAATTAATCGTCCTTATCATCGGCGCTCATAAGGTGCCAAGCTTTCGCTGGTTAATAACCTAAAAAGCATCCCTGCGTGTAAACAATATGCTAAAACTCTTGCGGGGCAAATGCAGAAGGCAGTCGTCCTTGGGTCGCTCCGGGTCCTCAGGATGCACGAGACTTTTGCCGGATCGCCGTATTGATTCCGTTACAAACTGTAACCACCCATCTCACGGTAGTGAGACGTGGTTATGGCTGAAATTTACATCAATTTACATTTGCTCACCGTGTAATTTGCTTTTCATAAGTTTTGAGCTAGTGCCTTGACTTTTGAAGTTGACTTCTTTTTTGATGTTATGTAGCTAATCGCGCGCTGTATAATATGCTCGCGAGTCTTACTCAGGCCTACTAAAGTATCGTTAGTCCTATTTTTGCTAAGCAGGGAGATCTGCGTCTCGTATGCTACAGAGTTCATATTTCAGATTTTAACATCTTCAGGGAGTAAATCAGGGAGAGCAGTATTAGCTTAAGCTAATTTTTTCATCCTGAAAAGGACTTTTTGGGTGGATTTATGATCTCCTAGTTCTCATGTTAGCATTATCTTCTATCTGCAAAGGTAGTCTTGCTGAAACGGGAGGTATGTTCCCTGGAGGATGTTGATCTCCTTCTTTCTGATAAAGAGCTTCATACTCCCCTTGGCGTAAAAAGTTAGTCTTAGTTTCGAGTGCATTTCGGCGCAGTTCTGCTTGACCTTGTGTTCCAGCGCTCGATGGAGGGTTCTCTGGACCTGCACTACGCAATCAAATTTTGTGTGAAGAGTTCGCCGTTAAAGCCCAAACCGGACAACAAAAAGCAACGCTCATTGTCTTTTTTGACATTCGTGGTATTGTTCATCACAATTTCGTACAGCCCGGGACAACTGTGAATGCTACTTTTTCGTGGAAGTCCTCAAAAGATTAAAAAAGAGGGTAGCCCGTGTCAGGAATGCCATCAAGGGCACCTGGAGGCTTCATTACGATAACGCGCCCAACGAGCTCTGAAAGGTCGACATTTGGTGTTCATAGACAACATCATATCAGAGCAGTCGTAACCCGTGCCCCGAAGGACATACCAGAGCATGCATTCCAAATCTCGCATCCAGAAGTACATATTTAAACGTAAAATTTCCCACTCTTTCGATTGCCGATGTCAAAACAAGGGGAACCCATTTGAAAACACGAAGTTGACCTTGAACTGGCCCTGAAGGTGAAGTTCGTGGTGAAATTGAAGGTCACAACTGGCTTATGTCCTGAGTACATATTTTAATGTAAAATTTCCCGCTTTTTCGATTGCCGACGTCTCCAGTTACTTTGAGAATGACCTTGACCAGACTTTTTGGACACTCTGCATATATCAGTGTTTCAACATCGAAAACGGATTCTTTTTAGTTGATGCAATAGTCATCTTACAATCGTAGGCTGGATCGGAAATTTACTGTTAACAATCCACTACAGCCGAAAATTATCAATAGATTACGACGTCTGTTTTAATAAATGATCAGCAATAAATGCTTCATAATGTTGTTGGTTTTTGTGCAGCACTAACTTTTTAGCTTTGGTAAAGGAAATAAGGGTGTTTAATTAATTTTTCCGTATCACTATTTGCTATGATTTTTTTTGTCCTTATTTAAATTTAACCTAATGTAACCTAATTTTCGTTGATCTAAATAATCATTTACTATAATTTTTATTAATGCAAATTTCTATTTGTCATAATCACCATTTGCTCGAACTTCCACATGGCCTAATTTCTGTTTCTCCAAATTACCATTACCAAATTACCATTACCGAACTTCCGTTCAGTTTTGAAGTCGTGCTTTCCCATCTAGATGTATTTAGTCTGGTCGGGACGTCAGATGAAGATGACGCTATGCAACACTTCCTAGGGTACGGTAACCAAATAAGAGTTGGGGCCAAATTCAAGTAAGAAGCCTCTGCAAATACAGTAACCGTTATAACAATTAATGCGTAAGGGCAAATTTCTTCATATTTTGAATTTGCCCCAAATACCAAAACGGCTCCTTGCAATATAGAATTAAGTGTGTACTAAGGTCATCTAAATTTCAAAAATCAGCTGTGTTAAAAATGATTTATACAATCAAGAATATAATATTGCCTTTGTTAATTGAAGGGTTTGCAATCATTGTCTACTTATATAGCGTGAAGAACTGGTGATTAGGTAAATAACTTAATGACACAACACAGACAATTACACTTTAGTATTAGTTTATTGATATAGAACACAAACAAATTCTAACTCTAATACTCCGAGTATAATAAGACAACGAATAAGCTCAAGGACTACAAAAACAAGTGCTCACGCTTATTGGTAAAGTCGAACTGAACCCTGCCCGTTTGCTTGTAGCTCATGGTGGGAGAACTGCCCACCAGGACCGTACCTATTTGAATTCAGCAAAGCCTAATTCTTACACTCCCTCCCTTTGTTGAATTCAAGCATACTACATTCTATTTTAATTAAAATAATTTCAGCGTTGATAGTAAAGAAAAATACAGAAAGAGAAAATCAAATATGTCTACATAAATCCAATGAAAGCCAGCATTATAACATATTAATTTTAAGTAGAAATCTTGCTCAAGTTATCTAGATTGTTTGATTAAGAAATTCTTAAGTTTCTTCCCTCTGCAAAGCAACCCGCTATTACTTTCCTGCAAACGTACAATAATAAAAGTATTATATTACAATTGATTAGAAATGTAGTTATATGAAACACAGTTCCAATTTCGCAATCAAAATAGCATGTTAGTAATTCTATTTCTTAAATAAACATAAGCTTTCTGTGGTAGAGGTTTCGTCATGATATCCGCTAAATTATCTCCAGTTGAGACCCATAGTACTTTGACTTTTTCTTCATCTACACATTGCTTTACAAAGTCGCCGTGAGTATCTGCCATGTGTTTTCTATGTCCTGTTCCCTCTCTTAGTGCCAATTCTTTCTGTATATTCTCTAGCGTCTCGTCAAATGTTTTAAGTTTATGACTTCCATCCATTTCGGTGCAGTCTTTAGCAGATTTATTGTCGCACCATATAATCACTGGAAACAGTTTTTCCAGTTATGTATCTGATAGACTTGTCGAGTGAAATCAATTCTGGACAATCATCACTCATAGCTAGGTATTCTGCTTGACAGGTAGATAACGTTACATATGACTGCTTGTGGCTCCTCCAAGCAATTGCATCTCCAAACAATTTGATTAAGTATCCACCTGTTGATGTCGAATCTTGATTATCTTTGAAACTTGCATCTGTAAATGCCTCCAGCGTCTCTGAATCAGACGTGTATGTCAAACCATAATTTCTTGTACCTCTTAAATATCTAAAAACTCTTTTCACGTCACTCCAATCATCTTCACTCGGATTAAGCTGTTTTCTTGCCAGGTAGTTAACTCCAAAAGCTATATCTGGCCTTGTAGCATTGGCCAAATACATAAGACTTCCAATTGCTTCTCTATAAGGTACCCTTTTAATTTCAGTTGACTCACTCTACGTATCTAACTTAATTTTCTTATTTCGATGATCTACTTGTCGTGTTACCATTGGTGTACTTTGAGGTTTCGAATCTGACATGTTGAACTTTTCTAAAACTTTTTCTGTATAAGATGCCTGGTGTATTATAGTGTGTTTGTCTTTTCGGTTTCTCTGTATTGTCATTCCTAAAAAGCTTTTGGGTTCACCCAAGTCTTTCATCTTAAAAGCTTTACTAAACTGAGTTTTAATCTCTTCTAATTTATTTTTCTTATTACTTACAATCAACATGTCATCAACATATAGGACAACTATGGTTAGTTTACCTTTTAGTCTCCAGGTACATAAACAAGGATCATGTAGATCATTTTGAAGTCCCAATTTACGTGCTTCTTCTGAAAATCTCTTATTCCATTTCTTTGGACTTATCTTCAGACCATATAACGATCTTTTTAATTTACATACTTTTGCAAGCTTTGTTTCCTCTCAAACTGGAAGGCCATCTGGGACTGCCATGTATACTTCTTCTTTCAGCTCTCCATACAAGAATGCAGTTTTAACATCTATCTGACACATTTCCAAGTCATTTTTATTCGCTAAGGATATAACTGCTCTGATAAGTGATAGTCGAGATACAGGTGCATAGGTTTCTTTCAAACCATATATGTTTTTGTCCTTGAAGCCTCTGATGACTAAACGAGCCTTGTATATAATCCTGCCATCACTTTCAACTTTCTTTTTGAATTCCCATTTAGAATCTATTATATTGGGTTTCTTTCCATTTGGTTTAACTTTCGGTCTTTCAGTCAAGTCCCATACACTATTTTATTTCATGGAGTTTAACTCATCTTTGATCGCTTGCTTCCAAAGTTCACTATCTGCAGAATTCATAGCTTCTTCGTACGTAGTGGGATCTTTGTTCAAAGATGCCAGAAGAATGTGCCCCAATACGTCATTTCTCGTACTTTCACATTCTATGAGTTTCGTGTATCGAGCAAAACTAGTATCTAGAACTTTTCTAGCTTTGCTTCTTGTGATCGTCCCATTGTACGAATCAGCTTTACATTTGTTATCTTCATTGCTCATTTTTGGTTTTTGTATGCTAGAAGTCTTCAAGTTTTGTTTATTTATTTTTAAATCTGTTTTTCTCGGCCTACCTTTCTCCCTTGCAGTAGGTGAAGGTATATTTATTTCAGAATCTCTAGGGCTAATTGTTTCTTTGGTATTATTCATACCTTTTGGCGGATTAGCATGGTTACCTATCTCAACTTCGATTGGCTCATAAATTTCGAACTCATCATTTAGTTTTCTCTTTGTACCTTGACTTGAATCTTTATTTTTCTTATATACATCCTTATAAGTAAATCTTTCTATGAAGTTAACGTGCTTTGATTTTAGGAATTTTCTCGAACTTGGATGCCATAAAGTATATCCAGTAGAAGTGTGTCCCACTAATACTGATTTTATGGATACATTACTAAATTTAGTATCAGTCGTCGAGAGTTTGGCATGAGCTATGCAACCAAATCTTTTTATGTATTCAAAGTTACATCTGGCTCTAGGTGAGAACTTTAAAAGTGGAACTTCATATTTTATTGACTTATGTGGAGTAATGTTGTAGTAATGAACTGCTGCCTCTGCTGCCAATTCCCATATACTCGATGGTAAGCCAGAATCGCACATAAGTGCTCTGATTGTTCTTTGAATGGTTTTATTAAATCTTTCAGCAACTCCGTTTAATGGCGGTGTATATGGCGGGCCGCAATCCAAATCAATCTTTTCTGCCTTCATAACTTCAGCGAATTTTCCACCAGTAAATTCAGTACCTCTATCTGATCGGACATAGCAAACTTTTGCATTTGTGCCTAATAGATTTCGAGCAGTCATTAAATAATCTTCGAAAGCAATGCCTGTTTCATCTTTCGTCTTCAAACAATATATCTTGGCATATCGAGAGAAATCATCTACGAATGCTATCATGTATTTTCTATGCCCTGGCCAAGACACCGGTTTAATTGCTCCCATTACATCTGTATGAATTAATTGAAGTGGCCGTTCTGCTCTGGTCCTCTTTTGTTTGAACTGAAGCTTTTCCATTTTTGATAACATGCACACTTAGCATTCCTTGATTGAATCATCAAAAGCTATATGCTGTAAGATTTTCTTTTTCTTCTGCAGCATCTTTAAATACGTCAATGATGCATGGCCTGATCTCAAATGCCATAATAAGGCTTCGCTCGGTTTCTTATCTAAGATTGAATTTCCAGGCGAATCATTCATGACTAAATCTTTCAAATTCTCGAAATCATTCAACTCATCTATATTTATTGTATGGTACGATCTGGTGTTATAGTTTAAACTCGTATCCGCTGCATCTTTTGGTTCTATAATCTCTTCAACATTCTCCCTCCGAATCGTAGATTTCTCCATTAATGTTGACTCTGTGACATGCTCTGAAATTTCTCCCTCCGAATCTGAGCATCGTCGCACTCTTTTGTTAATCTGCGATTGTTCTGAAGAGTCATTATCCATCGCTAAACACGCGAAACAACTGTAGTTGTCGGACTGATGTATTGCCTCATTGTCTCTATTCTTTATCTTTTTAATATCAAATTTGACAACCCAATTCGGTTTCTCATACACCCCTTCAAATATCGTTTTACTATTCTCTTTGTCGTAAACTCTAAATACTTTATCATCAAGATATATACTAAAGCCCGCATCTACTAATTTTCGCAATGATAACAAATTCTCGAAAATATCTTTAGCTGAAATTACATTTGTTAGTTTAATATCATTCTCATTCAAAGTATCACTTTTAAGTAATAAATTACCTCTACCATCAATTACAATATCAGCAAATTCATTTTTATTCGCGCTTTTTATAACTCCGTTTTCTGATACCTTGAAATCGGTCAATATGAAACTCTTATTTATAATATGTTCGGTTGCTCCCGAATCGGCGATAAATTCTATGCGATTTTCCCTATTTGAAATATTTTTAGAAACTTTATTACCTTGGCTCTATCATACTCATACTCATTGTAATCTTCCTCCTCTGCATAATCATTTTCATCAGTAGGTTGGAGCTGTTCGCCCTCATATTCAGCTCTTCTCGCGGATGATTGATTTTTTGAACCCCTTATGCCTCTTCTACTTCTAAAATTTCCTCTGCCGTTGCCTCTTTGACCGCCTCTGCCTCTGGCTCGATTTCCTCTGCCATTGGCCATACCTCTACCTCTCATACCTGACAGTTGATTGTACACCTTTTTGGCAGGCGGACCATATGACTCGTCATATTGATTGGAGAATCTCTTATTCATTCCACGAGGTTGCCGGTTGGCAGTGCATTCATTACCTTTGTGATTGGTAATGTGTCGGCAATTATTGAAAAACCAATAAATGGTATCTTTCAGTAGACACTCTTGTTGCCAATGTCCCTCTTTATTGCATCTGTGGCCAGTGGAGTTGTTCCTTTTAAATTTTTGTGGCACTGCTCTTTATGCCGCTGGATCTTTCTCTTTCGAGCCTTTCGAATCAGCATCATTATCTTCTTGAATACGACGCATTGCTCATTATTACTGCAGAGTCAGTGCGTCTTATTTCCGGCATTACTCCGATGAGTCGAACCTTTCGCAAAAGTCGTGAGCTCTCTCTCCTCTATTCATCCTCAAGTTGTAGAGCTTGGTTCTTATGGAAGTTGGAATTGAGCTAACTTCACCTTTTCGACTATCTCTCAATTTGTTCAAAATTTCCAAAGGCTCTGTTAATCCAAGAATTTTCTTGTGATAGTCTTCATCAATATGATTTATTATGATGTCTTTGACTGACTTTTTCCTCAGAATAACTTCAACTTCAGACAGACCACTTGGTCCAGCCACTTTTGAATCGATCATATCCAAAAGTGACCAACTCGTCAATTCAGTCTTGAGACTATCAAGCCATACTTCAAAACTCGCTTTTGAGGTAAGCTTGTAAGTTCGCTGCACTTTTGGCCTTGCAAATTTTGAAATATTCTTACTTGTTGATCCTACAGTTAGAATGTCATTTACTCTCTGTTCTGATTGCAAAGATCTCAATCTAGAATTCTCGGACTCAAATACAATTCTTTGTACAGATGCCAGCTTGTCTACAGCATCTTTCATCATAACTTTGGCTGTTAAATCAGTTGACTCGTTCAATGGAATGCTGCTGGCTAAAGCTTGTGCACGAGCAATAGCGATTTGCAATTCCTCAAGTTTTTCTCTAGACTCGGACATATTTGCAGTCTCGATACTAGTATTTTTACTTATTTCAGTTCGTAAGTTATCAAGCACGGTCCTGCTCGTTGTTGTGGTTGTAGCTGTGAAATAAAATACTCATATATCACCTGGATTTCTTTATCTCAATAAAATCGTCAGATCTGACATTCTCATTCACACTCAAACTCAACAAAAATTTCTCGTTATTCACAGCTCTCTCACTCATCAGTCAAAAATAGATGGCTAATAAAAATATTTTCTTACATTGATTATTTTGTTCAGGATGAAGATCTATCATTTTATTATACTCTATGTTACGATTGAATTGAAATTCATCACTTGATCTCTCAACTCAAGATAATTTTATTCTGCTCAAACTCGAAACAAAATTCGTCAGAATTTTACTTAAACTCAAACTCATAATCTCTTTTTTTCTCAAATTAATACCAGGTAATATTCCTCTTAACTAATAGAGTAATGTTTCATGCTTCTAAATTAAATTAATCAAAGAGAAATTAATTTAATTTGAAACTAGAAATCAGAGTCTTTCACCGTGCGGATTTCACATGCACACCACTCACCGATGCTCGGCTTCGCGAGTTACCACGAATACCGATCGGTTTTGGGCTGTAAAAGCACATGTGTGAGTCACAAGTAAAATCCTGCTGATCCCCCTAGTCAGTGATTGGACTATACTTGACACAAGTTTCGGCCGAAAACTGACCCCAGAACTTACTTGCTCAAAAAAGATTTCCGTGTCGTTACATTGCTTTCCACATAGAATGAAAATCCCCTAAAAAGCCAGTAACTCAAATCTGACCGCAAGGCAAGTCAGAGCGGAGCACCAAACTTAAGTGAAAACTTCCAACTAATTTTTGACAGAATAAAGACATTTATTCAGCATTACTTTATTTTTAAGCTTGACTGATATTCATATTTTCTCTCATCTCATGAAAAATAAATTTAAAAAATTTATTTATCTTTGCTCTAAAAAAATCCGTGAAACTTTTTAATTGGGAGATGAGATACTTTTACATACTCTCAAAAATAACCATAACTCTTCTAATTCTTTCCAAACTCAAAATTAAATTTTTATTAATATTTTAAGCACGGTTGTAAGTGAGTCTTTATACATCTACGAAAAGAGAATCAAACGTAACATGCGAGGGACTAAGAGCGCTCTACATCCCATATACCGGCCCAGGAACTATTCACGAGAATCGACAAAAAAACTTCCTCCGTTTTGTTCACATGCAAGCCCTTGGTTTTACTATGAAACGACGATCGTAAAAGCGCTGCGCTACGCTTCGATTCAAGGAGCCAAGGCGTGCGCGAGAAAGACCATGACTCACTCGAACACAAGGCGCTCGAGATCGCCACGAAGCCTAACGACGCACACGCGCACAAACAACGAGGAAAAATAGCAAGCCAATATAACGTTATAAATAATCGAATTTTTATCTAAATTTAATCACTTTATTCTTTAACCAATTTTTTAGCAACAAAATGAACTCCAAAAAAATTTAATATTATGCAGCATGAAATTTTGGGCCCGTCGACCTATAAACGTCCTATCGGCTATATACTCAGATCCCCGCTGCCATGCCACGCACGCAACAATAAGCCTCGCTCGGCAATTCCCTGCGCCCGACCGTCGACCGACTCTCGGAAATCCCATTTTTATTTATTTATTTTCCATAAACTCAAGAACTCAGACTCAAAAGAAAATTTTTCAGTAACGAACATTGCTCTGTTCTTTATCGGATTTTCTGATGCAATTTTACCTCATAACTTCTTTTTCTTTTTATCAATTTCACCTCAGTGACAATTTCCTCAGTATTTTTTCACCTCTGTGAAAGTTCTCTAAACTTTTTTCCAATTTTCAATACTCAATTTCACTTGAAACACAATTTCAGAATGTACATTCTTCATTCAGTAAAGCTCTCTAGCTTTAATAAAGAATTTTTATTATTTATTATTTTTTCATCAAATAATCTATTGTGACTCATTCTTTAGAATGTACATTCAATGTGAACTTCAGTTACTCAAGCTTTTCTCTCAGCTTGTAACTCAACCTCGAACTTAACTTATTTTATTTCTCCATATCAAATTTTAATTATTGATATTCACTTCACTCTTTTTGCATCACAGATATAGAACAAGCCAAAGCAGTAACTTTCTTTTTTTTTATAAACAAAGCTGGACTTACTTTCCAATAAACTTCCTGTTGTGTCTTCTGGCGCGCCGTAATGTAAACAATCGGGCACTCCACACAGATTACTCGGCTTGCAGGTTCACTCGTGTCGCCTCGGTCCTTTGTTTCAATGGATGATGCAAGACCACGATTTTCACTTTAACTTCTCACTGTCGATTTTCACAGTGTTTTTCAATGGATATTCTAATCACCAGATCTCTGTCGATCACAACCACGCTCTGCTACCATATAGGAGTTGCAATGATTGTCTACTTATATAGCGTATTAGGTAAATAACTTAATGACTCAACACAGACAATTACACTTTAGTATTAGTTTATTGATATAGAACACAAAAAAATTCTAACTCTAATACTCCGAGTATAATAAGACAACGAATAAGCTCAAGGACTACAAAAACAAGTGCTCACGCTTATTGGTAAAGTCGAACTGAACCCTGCCCGTTTGCTTGTAGCTCATGGTGGGAGAACTGCCCACCAGGACCGTACCTATTTGAATTCAGCAAAGCCTAATTCTTACATTAATTGCAAATCATTTTAAAAGAGAACTAAACACGACTATTCCGTCTTTTTTTGTTTAAAGCATTTTTTCGGAAATACGATTTTTTGAATATTTTAAGCATTTAAAATATCTC